>BGZK01004016.1:0-16953 GCA_005406025.1 Eumeta japonica | reverse complement strand
TACACTCTGGGACACACTTTGTAATTCGAACTAATGGCTATAGTAAACTAATTAGCTGTACAGAAAGTCATACAAAGAAAAAAAATATATTTATTTTGTTGCATTTGTTTGTGTGATATGTTTTCGCAGCACATATTACTACAAATAATATGATTTGAAATCAAATGATATATAAAATCGGTTTATTTGTCTTAAGTCTTGTGTGGTGAATTTCTTGATAATGTGAACAGGCCTGTGCATTAATTAGTTCACTATATTCCGAGTGCATGGTATATTATAGTAAACTAGAAATGTCTAATTAATGTTTATTAACTTAAATTTAATCAAATATATTTTTAATATAATGGCAAATAAATACAGCAAATTAGTTTGTTTTATTTGTTAATAAAGTTTAAAACTACTTATCCAAAAAAAAGTAAACCCTTTATTTTATGGCAAAATATTTAATTGTATTTTGTCTAAAAAAGACATTCTATTTTCAGTTTAATATTAATTCCCTTTAGAAGAAAACTTGTTTTTGTTAATTTTTGTATTGTTTGAAATCTTTTAAAAAGTTTTACATTTTATTTGCCATTTTAAATATATATAGGTATGTAAATTATTTACTAATAAATATATTAAAATATTATTTGAAAACGACACACAACAACATTGGACATATATTTTTGTGCAAATGTTTAAAAATGGTCTACTTATAAATTTTGTTGTTTTGTGTTAAAAGAAATTGTTAGAAAATAAAATGAAAATGGGTCACTTTACTATAACTACATAAATATAAATTTTTTTTGTTTTTTTCTTTTCAATTTCTGTTTTAATATAAATTTATTTATGTGTTTTGTTTCTAATTTAATTATAAAAAAAAAAAAACAAAAAAATGCATAAAACAAAAATGATTAAATATAATCAAAACTTAAAAACATATTCACTTTCGCTGAACTAGACGTTGTTGTTGTGTTGGACCCCACAGCTGCTGCAGCTGAATTAATTTGTTGATTTTTTCATTTGACTTTTTTATAATCTTTGACAATTTCTTCAAATTGCTCTTCAGAGATTTTTGCGGTGTTATAGTTGACACTTGACGATATCTGAAAAGCGAAAAAATACAATATTATATTTTTAAAATAATTATTTATTATTATTAAATGTTTTCAATTATTCGAACTTTTATGTATATCATACATTTTTTATTAATTTATTAGTCAGGTTCGAGTTCATTTCTAAATTATTGCTTGTGATTAATACCTGTTAAAGAAGACAAGAAAAGTAAAATTTTTTGACCTTAGCTGGGGGACAGCCAGCCGTTTCATATTCGCCACAATAATCATCAGCACCCTTGGTCACGAACTCAGGATTGTGCCAATTATGCACTCCTTGTAGTGGCGCTTAAACCACACAGCCACGAGCTCAATTAATACTTTCTGTCTATATTTACATTTTATTAAACACCAGCAATTATTTTAGATTTTGTTATTTATTATTTATTATTATTATTTGAAGTCTTTCGATAATTCTTATGTATTGCGTTATTATTATTGTTATAATTGATATTACTTTTTATTTACAAAGAAAAACAGCATTAGGTAGCTGTTTCATAAGCACCAACACGGTTCGAATACGGTGTTGATGATTATTGTAGCGGATATGAAACAACTAGCTGTACCCCAATCAATGTTGTTTTCTTTATTAAAAAAGTAATATCACCTCACAGCAATAAAACTCATAAAATGAACTCAAGCCACAACTGGATGCAGCCCTTCTATATATTGAACTAATTTCCAATATATTAATTATTTAAAATTGCATTAAAAAATTAACATATTAAAATTCATAATTGTGAGTACTAACTTTTCTGCTTTGTACTTCTCCTGTACAGCCTGTTGAGCCAATGCTACAGCAGCATTGTGACTTTTACACAAAGATAGGAAAACCTCACTCAAATCCTCCAAACGATAAGTTGTAATCTCTTCCAATTCTGTCGACCAAATGGGCAAACCATTTAAATAACGTGACAAAGCAAGTGCAGCAGAAGAAATAATAGAAGGGCAAAAACGCAAATAGGGATCCGCTTCTAGTAAAGACAATTCAGCAATGTACTGGAAAAATAAATAAAACAATAAATAAAACGTACAAAATTAAATTTTTTTCGTGTTGCACTGTGTAATTCAAAATTTGTTTGTACTGAGACAACGTGATAGTGAGTGATTGATTATAAATTTGACCATGTACATAAGCATTTTATTGAGTAGAAAAATATAAAATAAATGTTAATATACAGAGAAAATGTTCCTGTTTTCCTTTTTGACTGTAGCGGCACAATCTATCGTGTTTGCACCGCTCTCAATAAAAAGGAAAATATACCTACCAAAGTGAGAAATTTAACTTATCTCAGGTATATCAAGCACCGCATACGTATTAATAAAACATATGCAGTGGGTGTGCACAAGTCAAAGCTAAGATTTTCAAAATTATCTGTTCCATACGTAACACTTGAGACTTATTGTAGGTGTCAATCGGTGATGAATACAAATTCAGCCACATCTGGTGGATATATTTCTTCATTTTGCTGTAAGAAAATTAATATAAAAATATGTGGTTAACAATAAATGTCTATAATCGTATAGTACTGAAATAAAACAAAATAGACTACTTGTCCTTATCAATAACATCTGCATGTATGAATGTATGTATGTATATGTAACGAAGAATAAAAATATGTGATGAAGCAAAGAAAACCAATTTTATTATAAGTTATCAATAATACAGTAATCTAAAACTGACTGTAGCAATGCAGTCAACAATTGAACAAATTAACTTGCTTACTTTCATCCAAAAGAAACTATAAAATACAAGTTTTGGATAAAAATTAAAAACATTTCTTAGCGAAGGGTTGGTCGATTTGGTTTAGTTTATCTATTTTACTACTGCCAACGCAACAGTCTTATTGCTACAGAATTGCACAAACAACTCAAGAAAATGTGTAAAAAGTATTGAAGATATAAATCTTTAAAAAGAAAATATACACATACATGTAGATTTTGAATCGTTGAAAAATTGCTGCTCAAATTATAACTATAATCGTTGTTGTAGCATAGATACATATAGTGATAGTGAGTGGAAGTAAATATTTAGTTCAAGAAAAACGAGGAATACTGTAATACATGTAACCGTTTATTTGCTTTTATTTCATTGGCAAGAACTGTTACTTTTTTAATACTGCATAAACATAAAGATATTGTCGACGGTATCCCAGCAAATATTACTGCTTATCAAGATGAAATTTTGTAAGGGAGGCTACATTTCGGAAGCGCTTCGATTGCACTTCAGCAAGGCATGATTTTTGTTTGAAATGAACAACCTCGAAGCACTACGATCTGTTTTGCACACAACGCTTTATTTAATGGATTTACACATGCCAACAAATATGCCATATTTTAAGTCTCAGCTTTAGGATAGTGCCTGAGAAGCAATTCAGTATGATAGAAAAACTTAATTATGTGTATACTTATTAAAAAAATCGCTCCCTTTAAGATATGTACAAAACGTGATGCCCAAACTTACTCTTTATATGTTCATATTTATTTATTTTTTTTATTTAACATTAATTACATAATAAATTACTGTAACTAATCTATAGGAGTGGAGTACGAGCTGCTGTGGCTTTCGACTCCGATTTTTCTAATAATCTTAGATGCTATCAATAAGACTAGTTTCAACAATAAATTTAAAGACTAGTTTTATATTACTCTCGCAGAGGTTCTTTAGGAGATCTGTAGGTGTTTGGGATTTAAAGATGTTTTCCCTGCAGCTACTATATGTGGGGCAGTCGTTGAGAATGTGATCAGCGGTTTCTAGCAGGTGCCTGTGAGAGATTTGCAATGACCAATTCTGAGTCGCACTATTGTAGATGTTATTTTCTTTGGAACAGTTTACTGGAAAAATAGATTTGGTTCCAGACGGGTTAATATTTTATAGTTGTGATTATATGTCGACCATTGTGAAGCTTTTGATGTTTTAGATGGTTTAATGCAGCATTTATAAAAATATACTTTAAAATAAATTTGCAAAGTATATGTATATGCACAATATGGGCTAGTATGGGCTATGCCCAAGACGGTGTTAACAGAATATTTGCAGATCCCTGTGACTAACTGTACACGACCTATGCTTTCACATAGGAAATGTCAGCAACGTGGTTGACAGCGAAATTCCTCAATATAAACTGCTAACGATACAGTTAATTGAGGCAGATCAATCAACGACGCAAAACTCTGGAAAGTCAAACAACAAAAACAAGCCTGAATGCACTTAAGAAATAATTACGATGACGAGAGCTATTCTTCAGCCCAGAGCTGCTTTACGACTGATATGTTCATATTTTTGCTGGGATATTATTGGAATTTACTGAACTACAAAACTTGGACGCTGCCAAAAATGTTAAAATCTCTAGTTTGATAAGTGATTTAATTAATTAATTCTATCTGCTGAACTATCTGGTTTATTTACATCATTTTATTATATTTTGAGCTCATTTAATTAATTTAATTTTAATTAGGTTAATTATGAACATAATTTTAACGTGTGAATAGTTATTTACATTTTTGATATTTTTGTATCTGGAGTGATCATACATATGTGCATTAGATATAAAATGCAATTCACACTTATTTTAAAATATAAGATTCTTTTTGCATTTGATAAAGAATTTTATAAGCTTTAATTCAAATGACTTTCCTCAGACTGGACAACAAAAATTATTTTTCCACCAAAATGACCAAAGAAATCAACTCGATATCTAAAAATTAAATATGTTATAAACAAAATAGTATCTAGTTATGCTGCTACTTTTTCCCAACCAGTGTTTAGTAGAAGTTCATACCGTTTTGATCACAACTTGGTTAATTTTTAAGATATCGACCTAATTCTTTTTGCGTTTGATAGATAATTTTTTATTTTATTTCGATAAGATGGGATAAAAAAAGTATTTTTCCACTAAAAATGACCCAATGTCAAGTAATTTATAAGCAAAGTGTTGTGAAAAATATTTCAATAAGCAAGCTAATATTGCTAAGGATAGTTTTTTTTTTATAAATTATTATTGTATAAGTATTTTTAAGGCAAAAATATTGTAAATATCATATTTTTTTAATATAAACGGAAATTTATTTGGATTCGCAAGCTTACTTACATACATAAGCCAAAATTTTAGAAAAACAACATGTATTTAAAATGAATAACTGAAATTAATCAAAACTTTTCAAAATAAATTTAGTTTATAACAAAAAATATTGTCAGTAAAAGAGCCAATCTATGAAAAACCATTATTTAGTAAAATCAATTATATAAAAAATTTTATTATTATTTTTGTATAAATAAATAAATAAAACAAAGAAAATTAGAACCATTGAGTAAAATATATCAATCGATCATTCAATTTTCTTATTTACCATTGTTTTGTTCTCTGAATCACCAGATAGAGAGGCCATCCATTTGCATATGTATTAATTATGTAATATGTATGTATGTATGTACGGTAATAAATTTCTTTCACTATCCTAACAAAATACCAGGCGAACAGAATCGATGAATAGTTGAAAAATGCATATATGTAGTTGCATATTTTTAAGATGGTACTCTCTCTGACAATAAATCAATGACGTCACCGTGCATACATACATACATCCATATGTATGTACATATATATATGTTTTTCAGTATTGAATTGCTTTAAAAATTGAAATAAAACACCAGGAGAACAGAATCAATAACCAGATCTTTCATTCAGTTACATACAGAAGTATTTTTGTTTATTTCTCGCACTGTTTGTTTGTACATACATATGTAACAAATAAGCTGAATGCCGTTATCATGTTATTTATTGGTGACATGGTTGCCAGATTTGTTAATCTATTGTCATTTTAACGATTTTAAGAATAAAAAATTGACAATGTTTTAAATGTTTTAAAAATAGCTTTGAACTTATCAGAGACAATTTTTAATTTATTATTTAATAATATATTTTTTCAACTTTTATATTGACAGTGATTTTTTAAGTGACTTTATTCTACAATATAACATGTATTGACATTTTAAGCAGAAATTTTGCTTTCTGCATTACATATTATAAATGATCTCAATATATATATAACTTTTACTGAAATTAGTAGACTAACAAAAGCCATAAATGTACTAAAATTGAAAAAATACAATTTTCTTCACATAAGCACAAACTCAAAACTGCGAAGTTGTTAATGTTTGCTTTATGCAGAGACGCCCAGAGTCTATGACAGGAATCGTCAGATACTATACACACTCAGTCATCGGGGTGATCCAGCATTATAGATGAAGATGTCACTTCAGAAAAAAAAATTTATTTTTCGAACCATATTAAAATTGAGATTTTTTTTAGACAAATCAAATGTTCAATATTTGTTCGCTGTTAATTTATTTCTATTTCTTCTGACCTGAAATAATTAACATTAATTAATTGTTTTTGTTAAAAAACAAATACGATTTTTTTTTTATTTTTTGACTATTATGGATATTAGTTTTACTTATTTAAACAATTTAAAAAACATAATAAATTATGAATACATTTATGGTTACCGCTCTTCTTGCACAAAGTAGAACAGAGATGTTAAAAGTGATTGATGAAAATGCTGAAATCAGCTCAGAGCAATTTCCATATACTAAATCAAAACTGATTGAAAAAGACACGTTTTTTGTGAAAAGTGGTTAAAAAGTTAATTGTTATTTTATGTAATTTAATTGATTTTATTAACAAAAATATCTGCACTTATTATTGAGATTGTGATAAATAAATCAACAATCTGATAAATATTGTGAAATGGACCGTAATCCAGTTAATTATATTTTATTATTCTATTCTTGCGAATAGCCAAAGCAAAACTCGAAGGTTAGTGCTAGAAAGAAATAAAAATTTTTTTGGTTTCATCTCTGTGCTTCCGGGTAGTAGTTTTGATAATAATTTAGCTGTAACGATGTAGTCCTTTTTTTTGTCTGGCAACTCTTAAGGCTTGATCGGTAGTGGAGTGACATCGGGTTTCTTTTAAAACACCAAGCGAAGAGAAAAATCAACAAGTTATATATTTTTTGTTTACTGTCCTCTGTAACAATGAATCGATGACGTTTGGTATGCACCTATGTATATACGTACCTATAGTAATAGTTGCATCCCTGTCAGCAATTTAGTTAACTATCAATGTTTTTTAAAACCAAATTTTTTTTACCAATTAGTTGTGTTCGATTCTTGGTTTTCATATACTACTTATTTGACAGATTTTGCATAGCAGTTTGTTGTATATGAGCTTAATAAACATACAATATATTTTATGCATACAACAAATAATATTTTTTATAATAACAACCGCTTTTATATTTGCATATTCAACAAGTTCCAATATCAAGTCCACCAATAACAACTCTTATCGGTAATTGTATTTAACTAAACAATATGAGAAAAGAAAATAAACACGTAAATATGTACATATATGTATTTGTAACACAAATTTACTAAAGGTAAATAAAGTAAAAACAAAACAATGCTTGAAGTTAAAGTTCACTGGATTTCGATAGGGATTTTGTTACAGAATGCATTAAATCAGAAATATGTAACTGTAACTAAACATACATATGTATATGTATGTATGTCTATGAGTGCACATGCTGAAAAATATGTATGTAAGTAACTATGATTGCACATACATATCGATTGCTTGACATAAAAAAGGCGTAACTCTACTTTTATTATACAGGAAAAGAAAAAAATGAATAAAATTTAAAACAAACAAAAAATATGCAGATATCTATATTTAATTTAATGAGTAGTAAAATGTGTTGATTTTGTCAATAAAAGCGCATTTAAATTTTCTGTAACTAAAATTTTACGAATTTTAGGTTGTATTTTCTCTTTCCTGTAATGTAACAAAACTCGATTTACGACTTTTTTGTACATGATCGATATATGTAGAGGAAACATTAAATCAGAAATATGTAATTGAAAACACTTCTTGTTTGATTCTCTTCGCCTGGTGTTTTATTTAATTGCGCAAGAAACCTGATGGACTGAGACTGAGCGCGTGGTAATTTTGGCTCACGATCACGTTTACAAACAAAATTACTTCAATCACGCATTAACCGCATCAAATTTTTAATACCACAATTTGATGCATGAAAAAAAAACTGAAAAATTTTGCAATCCATCACATTTACATACATACATATGTATGTATATTGGATAAATTAAATTTTGGAATGTTGAGAATTTAAGGAAGTAGCAATAAAACATATTAATAAATGAAAGCTATTTAACACATAATTTCGTTTTGTTACTTAAATTTAATTTAGAAATCATATTTGAATAATTAAGGTCTTCAACACAAACTTGCAAGGACTTTTGCATCACAAAACATATTTATCAAGGGTGGAAATATGATTAGACTTTTAAGGTTTGAAATTTGTGGAGGACAATTTTAATTCTGCTATTTTTATTTTAGTAAAACTATTTTGATTTCAGTTTTATTTTCTCGATGCTATTACTGAGTTTTGCATGCTGTTTTAAGGTGTATTAATAATAGTTCTTACACGATTCTAACAGTTTGGAATGTCATAAAATTATGATTTTTCTAATAAGTTTCTAGCATGCACGTGACCCGATTTCATCTTTTAAAATATGGGATTACAATCGCCTTGTTAATTTGTAACTATAATCCATAGGTTGCAAGATTGTCATAAATCGCAAATTATTTTTCATATCTTCCGTAAGTTTTAAAACATGTAGAATAAATGTTAACCAAAATAACGAATTTTGTTAATTTTAATAAATTAATATTAATAAAATAATTATAAAATTTAGGCAAATAATAATGCAATAATATTTTTGTGAAACTCAATATTAAATAGCAATATTAAAAACAAAAAATCAAATTGGTAATATCCTTCGGAATACAGATATTATAAACAAAATTTTAAGTATTATGAGCGTTAATCGAACTAAACCAGTTTTTGTTTACAGATCATCAATTATAACATTCCCATTATCGAATTTTGATAAATAGATTTTTTAAATATCCCGATAAGCGTACTGAGACAATTTTTGAAGTCTATCAATACTGTTGCTAACCCCATTTGAGCTATTTCTCGATTAGATAGGACAAAAAAAGTATTTTTCCTCTAAAAATGACCATGGGCTATAGCCTTTGCTTTTTGCGAAAAAATGGCCGAAAAAGCATGTTTTTATTTCTGCAAAAGCGATACACCAAATTAAAGCTATTAAAATTATCTACAAAACGCAAAAGAAATCATCTCGATATCTGAAAAATTAAGAAAGTTATGAACAAAACGGTATCTAGTTATGCTGCTACTTTTTCTCAACCAGTGTTTAGTAGAAGTGCATACTGTTTTGATCATAACTTGGTTAATTTTTAAGATATCGACCTAATTCTTTTTGCGTTTGATAGATAATTTAGTAAGCTTTAATTAATTTAATTAGCTATCTCTCGATTAGATAGGACAAAAAGTATTTTTCCACCAAAATGACCATGAGCTATAGCCTTTTTTTTTAGAAACTGGCAAAAAAGTTTGTTTCTATTTTTGCGAAAACAAACACAGATTTAAAAGCCAGCAAATTTTTTTATTTTCCATAAATTCCTTGAAATTCTCTAGAGCTAGTTGTGACGATGGTAAAAATTAAAACGTAAATTTATCTGGTTGATCCCTCATCATAAGAAAGATAGATGATAGGTGTTTGCATATTCACATTTATTTGCAGATATATCCATAATATATACATATGTACATACATTATAAAAAATATATAAAGTGCATGTTTCATGGAAATATGAACAAACACCCAAAATTTTTGAGCGTGTGTTCACTATGCAAAAATTACACAAATTAAAAAAAATTGCTTAGAAAAGATTTTGGGCTATTCAACATTTGTTGGAATGTGAATAATTTGTCATTGACACTGCAATCAAAAACCAAGTTTTTTTTGGGGCGAGTGTTCATTGGGGACGGGAACTGATTATTCGTACAGTTCTTTACTACTCTTATATGAAGAAAAAAAAAACATGTGAAATGCAGAGCAACAAAAATGGAATTTCGATTGAGTTCGGTAGTAGTAGTAGTGCTAAGGGAAAAACTAATTTTTAATATTACATGCAATTTTTCCTTTTTTGGAAAACAAAATTCTGTTCATATGCTCATACATACGAACTTGTCATTTAAATGTTATAAAAGTTTTTTGGTTTAACAACTCTTTATTTATTAAATACATACATATGTATGTTTGCAAGGGTGTACAAATTTAAGCTGAAATAAAAACTGGTAAACAATTCAACGTCAGCTACTGCAAGTTGTTGTCAATCTTAAGAAGTTGGAAAAAAAATCCCACAATATTACATTTTAACAGAGTTAAATGAGAAAGAAATTTTGCCAACTTAAGCAAAGATAAAACAATGTAAAAGTGTACAAGATTTATTTCTTATAACAAACCATAAAAGCACAAGAAAAACTATCAAGAATAATGTGCTGTTTTCTTAATGCAGCAGACATTTATTTAGATTTTAAGGGTGCAAAAAATGTATTGTTTGCTTTTTGCCAATTCCACTGGAGAAGGATAAATACGGGTAGCAATAATATCATTGATAATACAAAAATTAGAAACAACAAGCAGAATTATGAAAGCTAATTTCTCAAAATATTTAGTTTAAAGTACACGCAAAGAAAAAACATGGTAATCGAATGATCCCTTCCAACATTCTTATTCCTATTTTCCTAATATGTTTGCCCTTACTAATTTTTTATGGTCCTAATATAAGTTGAACAGGTATTTGTTGTCCTTGACATTTTGAAATTCACTACCATAATGTCATATGATAGTTTAAACTTAAAAGGTTACTCTAATTCAGCTAAACATCTGAATTGGGGGAAAATTTTGATACTAAAATATCATATTTTCAACGTATAATAAATGGAAAAAAAAATTCTATTCGTTAAATAAACAAACATTCATTGCCAAGACAGCGTTTATGAAAATATTAAAAAACTCAAACTTTAATTTGGTCTTGAAAGAAAGGAAAAATTAGCCATTTTGGACATAAACAATTCCAAGATAAAGGCCTAGGGTGAAAATTCTGCAATTCGTGAAGATAAAAATGTATGTATTTAAATTTATTTATTAGTATTAAATTCGTTCATGTACGTGTGTGCATGTTGGTTTACTTAATAAAACAACATTAAAAAAAAATATGAGACACTAACTTTATTCACCAAGCGTTAAAGACCCTACAGGAACAATGACGGTCATTTGACCGGTCAAATGACCAACATTAATGACAGAAATATCCATCATCGCGTCGAACAAAGTTTCTATCATTTTATTAAGGCCGATGTGAGAAAAATGACCGAAACTTTGTCTACATGTGATTTTGCGTTCTTTTCTAACACATACAGTTTGGCGACCAAAGAATATATAGTCGAACTGCTCACTCTAGGCAGTGATGACAAAAATGTATCACTACTGACTGAAGTTTACTTGTTGGCGCTGATACAAAACTAGTCACAGGTAACCAGTAAAGGCTGATAAAATATTGGTCGTTGCTGACTAAAACAGCTGACTACAAATAAAACACAAGGTTTTATTTTAAATATTAAATTGCTTACATATATTTGTGTAAAGAATTAAATGAGTTGAGTTTAATGTGAGCTTTAGGTCATTTTTATATAATATTATTTGTTGCCAATAGTTAGGGCAGAAAATAATGTTTTATATGGATTTATAAAACATCATTTCTTGAAGAAGCTATCCAAGGAGAGCTGAAATATTGGCAAATAAATATTATATAAAATGACCAAACTTCACATTAAAACTCAACTCATTTAATAAAGAAGGGTCGAACAAATCAAATATCAAAGAAATTAAATAAATAAATGAAAATAAAAGCATCCAAAATAGGTCATAGCATCCTGTTCGAATCATGAATTCCGGCATTTATTCAAATTTCCTTTTTTACATAAGGAATTAAATGTGACTAAAAGAAGACTTCTGTATAACCAAATATAAAACTTCATAAACATAAAACTATACTTATCGTTTCAAAATCTGTATTTAATGTTTTTATAATTTATTTAAAGTGAATAACACTTTTATATATAATTAATTTTCCTAAAGTTCTTATTTTATTTTATATTATTCTTCACACTTCGTCAACTAATGTTTATGGACGCCACAAAAATAATTTTCCGGGAATTACAAAATTTAAACGTCAACATATTTGAAAAATGCAACCCTTCGTCAAAAATTATGAAAATTTCATCAAGAATGACTGTCATATGTTCTGTCAAGTTATAAATGTATTAGTAAATGGTTTTTGTATGTATTAGTTTCGTTCATTCATTTCTTGTAGGGGATAGTTTGAGTTTGTGATTGTTTTAGCCATGTTTTTCTTTGCGTGTATGATTGCGGTAGAAGGACAAATTTTTTCAAACTTAAAAAATGTTGCTTTCAAATATTGCTGTTAAAGGAAGACGACGAAAGAATACTCAAAATAGTGCACATAAGAATAAATGTTTGTTACAACATCTAGAATTTGTTTTTAATTCTATAAAAACTAGAAATGTGAAATTTTATTAAAAACAATTTTGCGAAATTTTTTTATGTGAAACAATTTTATTGACTGGGACAGAATACTATTAGAATTTCTAGTGAGTAAACTACGACTAGATCAAGGCGCATTCATTGAAAGTCCTTTCCTGGAACAATACATCAATAAAAACACAGTTTATCAACTACACTGAATGAATCTTGATTCATAATAAAAATGAAAATTCTTTAATATTTATTTATCAATAAAATAAAATATTTCTCCTCCTAATAAAGTTTCCTAGGTCCTTAAAGTTAATTGATTTTAATGAGCTGAGTTTTAATGTGAAGCTTTAGTTCAGTTTTAATATAAATTATTATATGCCAATATTTCGCTCTCCTTCGGATAGCTTCTTCAGGGCAAAAATAATGTTTTATAAATTATGTTTGATTTTATTTACGGCCATTATTATAACTTACTGATAGCTATCAATAGGATTTTGTTGGCCATATGTCTCAATGAGATTTAATGATTTGAAAATTTAAATTCATTTGAACTGAATATCTTTGTACAATCAAATCATGATTATTAAATCTCAATAAAATATACGGCCGACAAAATCCTACTGATAAATATCAGTAAAGGCCGTGATACACTATCCCACACAGTCGTTCGATTCATTCACTTGAAAATAACAGCAAAGTCTGAAAGACTTTTAAAAATTAATCTAAAAATGGCGTATTATACAAATATGATCCAAAACAGCTTTACAAAGAAATCGCATGGAATCTATGATTTGTATGAAAATTTTCATAAACTTTGCAAATCGGACAGACTTGTCAAGAAAAATCTCACTTTTAGACCACATTATCGTACTTTTTAACAAACACTGGTTTTTGACAAATCGTACGACTGAATAGGATAGTGTATCACGGCCTTAAGTTGTATTAATGGCGTGCAATTTATTCAATTCATTGCACAAAAATATTTCATTAAACAATATTTCATTATATCAAAGAACAATATCATTTGAATCCTTGATTATGATGGTGGTATAAGTTAAAATTTGCGTTTATCAACTATTTCATATCAAATCCTAATAAAATATTTTTAATCTAAAGAGAATGTGACTTAAATTTTTTCAAAATCAAGGGTTCATTTAATTTATAAAATTTATTTTGTGTCTACACTATTTAAATAAACTGTTGAAAAATATTATTAGAACATTTAGCATTTCAATTCTCATTTAGTTGTTAAAAGTAATGCTTACTAATATTATATATCCTTACTAACTCTGAAATATTTTGATTGTTATGAATTATAGATTACGTCTGTTGACAAATTTTGGTTAAAAAAAAAAAACAAACGCACCAGCTGTCAATTTTCAGTATATACGGCATGTATTGCCTTCTCAACAGTACTAACGTTACACGAAAGAAAAGTTGTAGCTGCAAAGAAAAAATGCTCAGTATATATATACGGGTGGTAAGTAGATATTTACATGTATACACACATAGCTAATATCAAACTAATTTAAAAACTTTTGTTTGAGTCTTAAACATTTTAATAGAGACCCCTATTATAAATCACAACTTAATTTAATTAATAATAAAGTTGTAGACGTAAAATATTTATTGTTGTTCACAACTTAATTTTCAAGCAGTTTTGCCTTCGGTAAGTTGCTGCCCCAGGTGGTCAATAGCTCAAAAAAGATAACCAAAATTGATTGTGAATCATAAAAAAATAATAATAATTGAATTAAATTGTAACATGGACAAGTTAAGTTGTGAATCATAATAGGAGCAAACAAGCTGTAAATTTTTTGGGTTTTTCGTATGAAAAGAACATACTAAGTGAATTAACGTAGGCAGTAAGACACAATAACAACAAGTCGGATGTTATAAACTAATTCATTAGATAGTCCCCATTATTTGACATCATGGAAGTGAGCATTGTGGTCTCCTATAAAGTATTTATATATATAGCTTTGACCGTCTGTTACCTTTTAACGCTTAAACCGATAAATTTTGTTTAAATTTGCTAAAGATATACTTTTTCCGTGCTCATATTGAACTGGTTGTTTTTGTAATGTGTAAAAATGATAAAGGACAAACACGTGATTTTTGTCTAGAATAGGCCTTTATACTATGGGAATGAGAGAGAACGTGTTTGCCACTATTTTACTAAGCTGTTGATGGTGGCTATCTCAGGATGGAGGGGGAATACATAATACAAAAAAAAGGAATGAATACGGTGGTATATATTTTTGGGTGTTTGTTCTAACTCATTTCTGATATAATTCGATTACTCATAGGGAAAGAAGGCAAACGCAGGGTGATGAGGAGTTGCTTTGTTGTTATTAATTTACAACCAGCATTTTAATCTATCAATCTTTGAATTCTGTGATTATTAGAACTACATATATATACATACATATGTACATACATATATATTTGTGTCATATTATTAACAACAACATTTAGTACTGATATTAAACAAAATAGTAATACTTACGATGCAATATACATTGCAGCAGTGCCAACCAATTGCAGCTTATTGCGCACTACCGACATTTGACTGAGGAATCGGTCAATGTAAGATACTGATAAATATAAAGTTTCAGTATCCAAATTATATTCCTCAGAAACTTCCACCAACCAGTCTATATTAAAATTGTGCGCATAGAATAGTTGATATCTGTTTGGCGGCGCATATAATTAGGTTTGGGGCGATGTTTTTCTGAAATAAAATAAAAAGAGAATTGTGAATTTTGTAAACATTATACTTTAGTTTCTTATGTATGTACTAGGTTTGTGTTACGTTTAATTTATTGCCAAAAATTTATTATAAAATAGACAATGCGAAATTATACATAATAAAATTCGGGTTTGTGGATCAGCGTAGCAAAATCTTTCGCATCAAGTGCAGTTTCTCAAACTACCAGTTAATAAAATTTTTCAAAAATTATGTAATATATTTATTGGGCCATAATTATAGTCATAGAAAAAGTATACTTCAATTATGGGTATATTTTGTTTCAAATTCGAATAAAATTGCTATGTATTTCTTGTTTAAAAATATACTTTTCTATACCCTTCACATACTGTGTAAGGGTATATATAAGTTTGTGATTCCGTTTGTAATTTTTTCAATATTCATTTCCGACCCTACAAAGTATATACATTCTTGATCATCGTTAAAAGAAAAGTTATTTAAGCGATGTCCGGTGTGAGTTGTTGAATCAAGTTTCTGCGAAAACTATTTGATTTAGAAATTTCGTTCTTTCACCAATATGTTGCATATTGTCCACGAGGAATCGCTGTTTAAATTCAGGAAAATCGGTTCACAAATAGCTGAGATATATCCGAAACACCGGAGGTTCCTCGGAAAAATTTGCATTTTTATGGAAATTTTCAAAATTTTTTGATTTAAAGTAAATATTCGGTTTGATTTAGTGACGAAAAAAAAATTTTTTTTGACATCGGTCCACATATAGCCGAGATATAGCGAAAACCGATTTCTGAAGGAATCGGTTTCATGAACTAAAACGCTTTTCTGTGCTAAGAAACACATATCGTAGTGAACTACCGCTGCTTCTAAGTAAAAAAAAAAATTTTTGGACATCGGCCCATATATAGCCGAGATATAGCGAAAACCGATATCTCAAGAAATTGAACTTTTTGGTAAACCTGAACACTTTCCTACACAAAAATGGGCATGTAGTCGTAAAAATAGATATTTTAAGCAAAAAATAATTTTTTTTGGTCATCGGTCCATATATAACCGGGATATAGCTAAAACCGATTTCTCAAGAAGTCGGGCGGTTTAGTAAGCCAAAACGCTTTTTGTGCCAAAAACACATATAATAGTAAACAACAGCTAATTTAAAGTAAACCCAAATTTTTTTTTTGGTCATCGGTCCATATATAGCCGAGATATATCGAAACCGATATCTCAAGAAATTGAACTTTTAGGTGAACTGTCACACGTTCTAACACCAAAATGACCATGTAGGCGTAAAAATAGATATCTGAAAACAAAAAGATTTTTGGACATCGATCCATATATAGCTAAGAGATATAGCGAAACCGATTTCTAAAGAAACTTAACTTTTAATACAGAAATGGCCTATGTAAGTAAAATATAGACTTTTAAGCAAAAAAAAAATATATATATAGCTTTCTTACTTGTTTTAAATTATAATATATATGTCTTTATATAAGTAATATATGTAAATATAAGAACACTGCCTACTACGACCATCTAATATAAATTATGTAATACATATAGAATGTTTAGCATAGATGAATTATTTAAAGTGAACGTTTCATATTTAAATCGTTAGCTCAAT
>BGZK01004015.1:0-16983 GCA_005406025.1 Eumeta japonica | reverse complement strand
AAATATGCGAAAAGATCCAAAAATATGTTAAAAATCATTATACAGGAGTCCGTCACTGTTTATGAATTTTGTGTTAAAATAAAACGGGTAAAAAATATATCTTGGTACTTTTTTGAACAGCATTTGTCTCTTATGAGGGATAGCAATAGGAAAAAAGTAAAAGCGTAGTTTTATTCTTACCCAAAGAATTTCGAATGGGTTTCGGTATTTTTTGAATTTTAGAATTTAGAAAACGGCGTAAAATCGGCAATTTTGTGTCTTCAGACTTTATACAAAATTCGAAAAGATTCTAGACACTAATGAAAAATAAGCATTTATTTGTAGAATAGATTTCTTTCGTAAATGCTATAACTGGAAAATATATAAGCTTCAAACAGATTTAAATGTTGTGAATTTTCCCAAAAATTTAGACGGCCTAAAGGGTTAATAAGGTAAAATCAGTATCGGTATCTTCCGTCTGAATGGAACTAAATAAGAATTAAAACATCCCAAACGATTAATAAAATGGTTATGAGCGTGATACTACTCTTTTGAAATTTGGTTTCTAGGTGCGGAAAGGGAACAAAAGAAAATAAGAATTTAGATGGTTTTTCCAATTTCAATTATCTATTAGACTGATGAGTATAGGAAATATATACATATGAATTACTCCTTTACCTTTTAAAAAAATCTTAAACATATTTTCCATTTTCTCAATTGAAAATGGGTAAAACTTGTAATATCGGTATGTGTGTATTTACAGACTCTATGCATGTAGTATTAAAAAAATTATACATACTTATGTGTATGTATGTATTTGGTACCTTATTGAATTTGGGATTTCAGGTAATAGGTGAACGCTGTTTACTTTGTCCCAATATTATATCCTCCACATACTGAGTATATAAGTTAACGCAAACATTAATTAAACAAAGTAAAAAGAATTAAAACAAAAAGTGCAACAATGCAACTTATTTTTTTTTTATTCTCAAAATTAACGAAAAGCAATATTGCAACTTTTGTCAAGTTTATTGAACTAAATATTATTTGCAAATTTCTTTGAAAATGCAATACTGCAACTTTTGACAATTTATTTTTCATAATTTCCGTTTAAATAAAATAACGTAATTGATGAGCTAAATTTCTGTTTAATTTTATTTTATTAAATAATGATTAAGTAAAACATAATTTTAAGTATAAAATAGTGTAATTTAAAATTAAGTTTGTAGTTGAAAATTAGCATTAATAACAAAAGATCACCACCATCGGTATCAAACTCCAACTATCGACCAAAACTTCAAAGAAACTTCCATATTGATAATGAATTAGAAACTTATAGTACTAATAACACTCCTGATAACAACGATTTTAAAGAAATCCCACATAATCCAGATGATATAAATGAGTTTAATGACATTCATTTTTTAGAATGACGAGCTTCGCTCCCCTACTTCGAATGTAGAGCAAAGAGCGGTAGAATATTTAAATTTTTGATCGATACTGGCTCAAGTAAAAACTATATTCAGCCACAAATTGTAAAAAGAACCATACCTAATAAAGAAATATTTTTTGCCAAATCAATAGCAGGTAACATTGAAATTAAGGAACATACCTTTGTTAGACTTTTTAATTTAGAAAAAGATATAAAATTTTACATTCTTCCAACCTTAAAATCATTCGATGGTATCCTTGGAAACGATTCTCTTAAAGAACTTGATGCAGTGATTTATACCCGTAATAGCTATATGCAAATAGGAAACAACTTAAAAATAAAGCTTAAGCAACACGTCTCTCAGGCAATAAACGCAATAACGATTAGAGATGAACATATGTCTCCCCACAAAAGAGGGAAATAAAGAAGATAGTGAATATTCCGAATTATTCAGTGAACCAAATCAAAAACTAACCTGTACAACTAAAGTAGTTGGCGAAATCCGTACAACCACAAATACTCCAGTCTATTCAAAGCAATACCCCTACCCAATGGCACTAAAACCCGAAGTTGAGAGACAGATTAAAACCTTACTTAATGATGGCATCATCCAGCATTCTCGTTCGCCTTATAACTCACCAGTTTGGGTCGTTGGAAAAAAACCAGACTCACAAGGAAATAAACAGTACCGACTCGTAATAGATTATAGGAAACTTAATTCATTAACAATCCCTGATAGGTATCCAATACCGGAAATCAACGACGTTCTGTCACAACTTGGTGACAGCAAATATTTTACAGTTCTAGATTTAAAGAGTGGATTCCATCAAATACCACTAAAAAAATCAGATATCGAAAAACAGCATTTTCAGTGGCTAACGGCAAATACGAATTTGTTCGTCTCCCCTTCGGTCTAAGAAATGCTCCCGCTATCTTTCAAAGAGCGTTGGACGACGTTTTGCATGATTTCATCGGGAAAATATGCTATGTTTACATAGATGATATTGTAATATTCAGTAAAACAGAAAAGGAACATTTTGACCACATTAGATCTATATTTACAACACTTCAAGCAGCAAACTTAAAAGTTCAACTCGATAAATGTAATTTCCTAAGACATGAAGTAGAATTCTTAGGATTTGTTATTTCAGCAGATGGCATTAAAATAATAAGAAAAAAGTTCAAGCTATTCTTGAATTTCCATTACCAAAAACTATAAAGATCTACGATCCTTCTTAGGTTTATCAGGTTACTATCGCAGATTCGTGAAAGACTATGCGAAATTGGCAAAACCCCTAACTCAAATTTTAAGAGGGGAAGAAGGTCGTATTTCAAAAAATAAGTCCGCACGAAATTATATAACACTGAACGACGAAGCTGTCGAGGCTTTCGTGAAATTAAAAAATACTCTAGCTTCTCAAGATATAGTACTTGCTTACCCAGATTTCAGCAAAGATTTAGAACTCACAACAGATGCTTCAAATTTCGCTCTAGGAGCAGTATTGTCACAAAACAATAGGCCAATTGCGTTTATATCCCGCACATTGAACAAAGCAGAAGAGCATTATGCAACAAATGAAAAAGAAATGCTCGCAATAATTTGGGCATTACAGTCACTTCGAAATTATCTCTATGGATCTACGAAAATAAAAATATTCACTGACCACCAACCGCTTACCAATGCTCTTAGCAATAAAAATAATAATAATAAAATGAAGAGATGGAAAGCTATTCTAGAAGAGTATAATTATGAACTTTTCTATAAACCAGGAAAAACAAATGTAGTAGCAGATGCCTTGTCGAGAATACCCTCACCAACGCAAGTAAATACCCTTTCAATAGCAACACATAGTGACGATAGTTCCGGTCAGAATCTTATACTAAACGTTGATACACCCATAAATTGCTTCAAAAATCAAATCATCCTTCATAAACATCCAATCTCTCAATACAAATTTGAAATAATTTTTCCTCACTATCACCGCCACCACATATTTGAACCAAATTTTACTCAAAATAAACTAATAAAAATACTAAAAAGATACCTTTACCCATCAATTCTCAACGCAATCAAAACCTCGGAGGAAAATATGGGCAAAATACAAGAAATTTATGCACAGCACTTTAATAGGTACAAAATCAGATTTAGCAGACACCAAGTAGAAGACGTTCGAAGAAGAACAAAACATAATAAGCACAGATACGCATAATGGAGCACATCGGTAATGAAAATAAACAACAGATCCTGGAAAAATTTTACTTTCCATCCATGTCTAATAAAATAAAGAAGATAATAAGACAATGTACGATATGTAAAGAGAATAAGTACGATAGACATCCTATGAAACCTATGTTAAAAGAAACACCCATCCCAAAATACCCAGGTGAAATTATTCATATAGATATTTACAAAACCGAAAAAAATCTAGTACTTACAGCAATCGATAAATTTTCGAAATACGCACAAGTAAAACCAATCAAGTCTAAAGCCTCAGAAGACATAAGACAACCGCTCCGCGAACTAATATTTGCATTTGGAGTACCAAAACTTATCGTTATGGACAACGAAAAATCTTTTAATTCCTCAACAATTGCATTCATGTTAAAAAATCAACTAAATATAGAAACCTTCACAGTCCCACCTTACTCAAGCAGTGTAAACGGACAAGTAGAGAGATTCCATTCTACACTGTCTGAAATAATGAGATGCACAAAAGTGGAAAACATTCATAACAGCTTTCAAGAATTACTTGAAATTTCAATATATAAATATAATTGCTCAGTACATAGCACAACAGGAGGAAACCCATTGAACTATTTTTCGGAAGAAGAGTTAATACAGATCCTCCCAGCTTGAAAATGATAAAAAATATAACCAGATTAAAACAAAACAAAACTGACATAAAATACCACAATAAGCATACAAATTAAAAATTACGAACCAGGCGAAGTAATTTTTGCTAAATTAAATACAAGACTAGGAACTAAAATAACACCTAGATATAAAAAAGAAATTGTTAAAGAAGATAAAGGAACATATGTATTAACCGAGTCTAAAAAAATAATTCATAAAAACAATATTAGAAGTTAAATTACTCTAAAATTTATTTTCAGCTTTCTGCTCCTCCTAAAAACTATCCCATTCCCATCCAACACTGAATCCCGTATCCTTAACTATACACTGTCTCACCTCATGACCCTAACGAAGGGAATTGCAAAAATTCAAGACGGAACATTTAAAATAGTACATTTAATAAAATTAGAAGAATACCAAAATTTCATAAAAAACATACAAGTATTTATTAATAACAATCAACATTCAGAAAATATGTTTATACCCTCATTAAAACACGAATTATCACAAGTAAAAGAAATGATAGAATCATTGTATATACCAGAAGAAACAAGAATGAAAAGGTCAATAAACCTTATTGGCACATCATGGAAATACATTGCTGGTTCCCCAGACCACGATGATTTCGAATTGCTTAAAAATAACATGAATGAATTAAATGCAAACAATAACAAACAAATTATTATAAACGAAGGGTTCAATTATAGAATCAATAAACTAACTGAGTATACAAATACAATAAATAAAATAATGAAAAACCATGATTCAGTTGGCAATGTAGCAATAATTAGTATGCAAACTAGATTAAGATTAGCTAAGGAAGAACTACAAAATATTAAATATGCCATACAATGGGCAAAGAATAATATAATAAACTCGGTTATATTAAATAAAGAAGAAATAAATACTGTAACTAAAACATTAGAGAAAGAAAAATTTCCCTTTGTAACAATTGAAGAAGCACTAGAATACGCAAATGTTAAAGTTTTATATAAAAACTCTACCTTACTATATGTAATACAAATTCCACTTACATCGCAAAAAATTTATAGTAAAATATTACTGAAACCTATTAAAAAAGATAATAAAATAATAGACATTAATTTTAAGGAAATTCTAAAAAACAATGAAAATATTTTAGCAATTAAGCGAAACTGTATTATTGTTAATACTGTTACAATATGCAAAGCAAACGAATTGATAAATATTAGTAACTCTACTTGTATACCAGCCCTTCTTAACGGCTCTCGGCCAAATTGCAATATTTCCGATGCTTTTCATACACCAGAGGTAGAAGAATTAGAACCAGGAATAATCCTGCTAAATGATTTTTACGGTTTCGTTAACAACCAATCAATAAATGGTACATATTTAATAACCTTTCATAATGAATCTATAAATATAAACAATAAAATTTTCAAAAACCTTGAAGCTCCAATAATAGCCACTTCAGCACAAATCGTGCAACAAACTCCTTTAGAAAGACAATATACAAAAATTCTTTCTTTAGAAAAATTAAGTCTGCTTCATTTAAATAACACAAATAAAATTAAACGCTTAGAGACTGAAGCACTCATAAGTAAGTCTTTGTCTAGCGTCATGTCGTCATATTCATAATAACTATAAGCCTATCCAGATTTATATGCAAAACAAAAGAGAAAATAGTCTTTCGCAACGACTCAATCAACGAAACTTCTTACGAAAAGAACCTTTCAGTTGTGAAGATCACACCAAATCAAGATGACACCTCTGAACTTAGGCCAAAAAACCATAACGAATCCTTTATTTTAATAACAAATCCACCCAAACCCCCAAGAGCATCTCTTTCTCATGTTTGAGGACAAACATTCTTAAGAGGGGAAGAGTTAACGCAAACGTTAATTAAACAAAGTAAAAAGAATTAAAACAAAAGTGCAACAATGCAACTTATTTTTTTTTTATTCTCAAAATCAATGAAAAGCAATATTGCAACTTTTGTCAAGTTTATTGAACTAAATATTATTTGCAAATTTCTTTGAAAATGCAATACTGCAACTTTTGACAATTTATTTTCATAATTAATAATGATTAAGTAACACATAATTTTGGTATAAAATATGTAATTTAAATTAATTTGTAGTTTAAAATTAGCATTAAAGGTTTCACGGACCACAATAAAACCAATAAAAATTCTTTTTTATTTTCCAATTAAGAAAATAATAACTTATATAAGTTTCAGGATTCCGTTTGTAATTTTTCATCATTCATTTCCGACCCTATAGTATATATATTTTGATCAGCGTTGGATAGAAAAGTTATTTTAGCGGATGTCCGTCTGTGAGTTGCCGTAAATCGCTGTTTCTGAGAAGGCTTCGAGTTAGAAACTTCGTTCTTTCGCTAATATGTTTCATATTGTCCACGAGGAATCGCTACTTAAAATCAGCAAAATCGTAACCGGTCCACATGAGATATAGCGAAACCGATTTGGAAGGAATCGGGGTTTCATGAACTAAAACGTCCTTTCCAAGAAATACGTATCGTAGTGAACTACCGCTGCATCTAAGTAAAAATTTTGGACATTAGTCCATATATAGCCGAGATATAGCGGAAACCCGATATCTCAAGAAATTGAAATTTTTGCAAGCCTGAACACTTTCCCACACAAAATCGTGTTCGGTCATATTTGTGCTTGCAAAAAAATAATTTTTCGGTCATCGGTCCATATATAGCTGAGATATAGCTCAAACCGATTTCAAGAAGTCGGCGGTTCAATATTAAAACGCTTTTTGTGCCAAAAAACATATACTATAAACAACAACAGATAATTTAAAGTAAACAAAATTTTGGACATCGGTCCATATATAGCCTAGATAAAGTGAAAAACCGATTTCTAAGAAACTGAACTTTATAATACAGAAATGGCCTATTAGTAAAATAGACTCCTTTGGCCATCGGTCTATATATAATGAGATATATGTAGAAACGATTTCGAAATTGGACTTTTAATAAACCTTAACACTTCGGTACTGAAAATAATTCGAAATAGACAAGAATAGATGTCTGAAGGCAAAGGAAAATTTTTGGGCATCAGTCCATATATTGCCGATTATATTCAAAACCAATTTCAAGAAGTTAAACTTATTGGTTCAAAATGGACCATAGCAGTAAAATATAGATTCATTAAAAATTTTACATTGGTCCGTTTATAGCCGAGATATATGAAACCGATTTCTCAACAACTGACTTTGGTAACTTTGAACAGTTTTGGTACCAAAATTACGTTAGTTTTGTGAAGTGTTATTTAAGATCTGGCCCAGCCGAATATAGCTTTTTTTTACTTGCTTTTTTGTTACTTTGGCATTAGCTGTGGATATAGAATTAATACCTACTTCAGCCGTTATATTTTTATCACCCACCCGCAAAAAATTTAAAAAGAAATATTTTAAAGAATTAAATTCTGTTTTTAACCTTTTCGTTTCTATACGCAAAGAAAACATGATTTTCTGGAGAATCACAACTGCAAACTATCATTATGGTTGCATCCTCTAACATATTTATATGTTCAGGAGAAAACGCAACTTTACAAAATTTTACTTTATTATACTGCAAAACGTTTCAAAAATCTAGAATTATTCATTTGTTAATTGGAAAATTACTTTAATTGTTTTATATACATACATACTATATGGATTGATAAAGGCGTTGAGAAGAAACAATTTTACAAACGTGCTCCTTTAGAATGGACGTTTGTTTTAAAGCTTGTAGTCTAATAGTTTTTGACAACTCATAAAGAATAAGGCGTAAATACCCAGTATCTTTTACTTATTTTGAATGCTGTAACTCACATTTTACATTTATAAACACTATCTGAAAAGGCATTTTTAACCAAATGCCACTGTAAAAAACTAATAAATGCTAATTTTTGGACCCAAAATAATAAATTACATTGGTGAAAATATTATCCAATCTATCCATGCTTAAATCAAATCAAAGCGGTATCAAAATTGCTTGTTTCAGGAATATTCAAACTCTAAATATTTGATTATAGCCCAACTAAATTACGAATTTTAAGACATCACAGGATCAATTGTTTTCTGCTGATTAGTTATGCCTGTATGCCTTATAAAATCTGTTAAAACTACATTATATGGTTGAAGTAAAATATGTAATTGAAAAGACAATACGTTTTAAAAAGACATAGCCTCTAATTTATCCCAGAGTAAACCCTAAATGATGTAAAGCTTCCTAAAGATTGTTCCAAAAAAATATGAGGAGAATTAACATACATATATGCTGTTTTTATAAATATTCAAAAGATTTTGAGTTATTAGTTTTTACAAAAGTTGACAACTTTAAACTACCTATTTAATTTAATTTTGACAAACAGTCTGTAAATACCTACCTACGCTTAATTTTTTAAAACATGTAGAACGAATGTTAAGGCTTAGTAGTTATAATATCCCCTACTAAAATGATTATATAATTTAATACATATACATTTATTCAAACATAAATGAATTCAGAGTTAAATATTTACAAAAGAAAAGAAATTCTTTTTAATATTTTAATCAAAAAGTCAATAGCATGCATATTTGTCACAACACTGTGTACAAACATGCATGCACTTAAAAAATACTTTAAACGCATATTTTATTTTTGCTATTAATTTCCTAGAACAATTCGATTGATCTCGAATTGCACAATCCATAATATAAAACAAACAAACTATTCTTAAGAATTATCAATAAGCATTTTTGTCAACAGCCAATATTAAAAAGAACAATTCGATTGATCTCGAATTGCACAATCCATAATATAAAACAAAGAAATAAGTAAACAACTTAATTCTAGGAATTACCAATAAGCATATTTATCAATTGTTAATTTTAATATTAAGACCTTTTTTGAATTAATAAAGTCAGTCTTATTCTAGATTCAAAACGGAAAACATTGTTGTTTTTTTAGAGCTCCAAATTAAGAGCTCAAAATTGTCGCAGTCGGTAGGATACCGCAAGTCCTACCCAACATAAAAAATAATAAAATATATAAATATAAATTCTTTCATTAACGGTAGTGCTCGAATATTAATTCCTTGTGCGGTATCATTTCAAATCCTTTGTGAAAGTGAACGATAATTTTCGTAAATTTGTTCTTTGCGAAATTTCGAACTTTGTGCTGAATTGTGCGTTGACTACGAAAGATCGCAGCAACCCTTAAAAAGAATTCTTCTCCAAACCTTTGACTACGGAAGATCGTAGCTGAATTGTGGATTGACTACGAAAGATCGCAGCAACCCTTAAAGGATTCTTCTTCAAAACCTATTCAACTTTAAACCACTAAAGCCACTACAAGACATCACGTTTTTAAGGTAAAATAAATAATTTTAAGACAATATATATTTTTTATTTAATGCCAAAGTTGCACTTATAAGTTAGAAAACAAAAAAAAAAGTTAAGTAAAATTTTATTACTCCATAAAAATAAGAAGTAGAAAGAACTTTTAATTCACTCAAATAAAAAAAGGAAATAATATCGAAAACAATACTAATTTAAATTGTCCAAAAATTTATGTGTTACAATTGAATTCATAATAAATAAGTAATAGAAAAAATTAGATCTTCCAATTCGTTTTGGGAAAAGAAGAAATACTGATAAAATTGCGAAATATTTTTTCCCCTTCTCCCTCGTTGCAAAGAAAGGAAGTGGTTCGAATCTCCTTTTTTTTCTCTTTCCTCCCCTACTTCATAAACAATTTAATTATGGCACAAATCAATTTTGATCCCCTTAAATATTTGGGAAACCTCCCCGAATTTAATGGAAACGGTAGAGAACTACAGAACTTTATTAACTTAATAGATAGAATCCACCCCAATTTACAAACGTATGACGCATTGTCGCAAGGACTATTTTCTGATCTTATTAAGAGTAAACTGAGAGGCAGGGCTAGGGACGTAATAGAAATAAATTTTCAAGCAATCTCTTGGACAGATATTAAGCAGGTTTTACAGAACAATTTCGGCGATAGACTAAGTTGCGATGAGCTTTTTGATTCCCTCAGAGCAGTAACATTTAAAACAAATAGTTTAGAATTCTATGAAGAAATTAAAGATAGACTTAGACGACTCAATAATAAGACATTATTTGTAATGGGACAAGGACAAGAAGCACTTAACGCAGTAGCTTTAAATAACTCACGTACAGCCTTAAATATATTTAAGTCGAAAATACCCGAACCAATGAAAACGATATTAGCGTGCAGGAATCCAACAACATTGGAAGATGCTATGAATATTCTTTTTGAAGCAGGATATGCACACCTCCGGGTAGATACGCAACAAATGTTCTTCAATAAAGATGGAAACAAAAAACCAAATACTAAAAAGTATCAAGGTCACCTAAAACATCTTTCACAGCCATTCCAGAACCAAAGCAGAAATTCTTCATACAATAACCAAGGAAGAAATCCTTCATACGAAAATCAAGATAGAAACCCCTCATACCAGAATCAAGACAGAAATCCTTCATACCAGAACCAAGGCAGAAACTCTTCATACAATAACCAAGGAAGAAACCCTTCATACCAGAATCAAGATAGAAACCCTTCATACCAGAACCAAAGAGGAAACAATTCGTACCCAAATCAAAGATGGAATTTTCCACAAAATTCTCAAGGGCGTTGTCCCCAACCATTCCAAAATTCGTACCAACAAATTAACCGACAAAATCAATTTCCCCAAAACACTCCTTTCGGATCCCATAGACCAAACCTCAGGGACCAACCAGAACCTATGGATATAGGAAAAATTGAAATTACAGAAAATTTTCCGGAATCAGCCTCGGATCAAAACTTCCATTTATAAAAATCAAAACCAAATTAGGATTTATAAAATTAGTAGTAGACACAGGGGCAACAAACTCCATTATTAATCCAGGAATTTGTCACCCAAAAAGAATTTTTAAAACAAACCCAATCCTTGTAAAAACCCTCCAACATCAAATTTACATAAATGAAAAGGCAATAGTACCTATTTTCGAAGAATTTGGTATTAACGGATCAAACGAAACACTCGAATTTTATATAACTAAATTCCATAATTTCTATGATGGCCTGATGGGCAACGATATACTAAGGCCTTTAAATGCATGTATAGATTACAAGAATAAAGAAATAATAATCGGTAATAAAACATTACCCATGTTCTTTGAAAACGAGACAATAAACAAAAACAAATACAGACCACATGATTCTGAATTGATTTACTTTAAGGAAGAAAAGGATAAAAAGATTTTAAGCGAAGGCATCTTAAATGCAGAAAACGGAGTAATAGATATTAACTTGGTATCTGAAGATAGTCATATAACTACGCAGAAGGTAGACCACAACAACTTCAGTCTAATTGAGGAAAAGGAATCTAAGCCACTATTGGAACAAATCCGAACAGATCATCTTAATTTTGAAGAAAAAAGGGAACTTTTTAAATTGATAAGAAAATACTTGGACATATTTTATAAGGAAAATACTAAATTGACTTTTACCTCCGTGATAAAACACGAGATCAGAACCACTGATAACATTCCAATACATACTAAATCATATCGTTACCCGTATATACACAAGAATGAAGTTCAAAAACAAATTCAAGAAATGCTCGATAATAAAATTATCAGACATAGCAATTCTCCTTATTCCGCACCCATTTGGATCGTAGCGAAGAAGGCCGATGCGAGTGGGAAACCCAAATGGAGACTTGTCATCGACTATAGGAAACTCAACGAAGTGACCATAGATGACAGGTACCCAATTCCAAATATAGACGAAATCCTCGATAAACTGGGAAGATGCCAGTATTTCACCACGCTAGACTTAGCGAAAGGATTTCATCAAATAGAGATTAAGGAAGAAGACGTTCATAAGACTGCCTTCACTGTGGAAGGAGGACATTATGAATTCTTGAGAATGCCGTTTGGTTTGAAAACAGCCCCAGCGACATTTCAAAGGCTGATGAACAACATTCTTAAAGATTATATTAACAAAATTTGTTTGGTGTACCTGGATGACATAATCATCTTTTCCACCTCCCTCCAAGAGCACATTAATTCAATTAACTTAATTTTTCAACGCCTACAAGAAGCAAATCTTAAGGTACAACTGGATAAATCGGAATTCCTAAAAAAGGAAACTGAATTCCTTGGCCATATAGTAACACCGTCTGGAATAAAAGCAAATCCTAAAAAAATTGAATGCGTAAAAAATTTTCCAATCCCCAAAACTCCTAAGCAAATAAAACAATTCCTGGGATTAACTGGATATTATAGGAAATTTATAAAAGATTACTCCATGATTGCTAAACCTATGACCAGATATTTGAAAAAGGATATCAAAATGAACATCAACGACCCACAATACATCGAAAGTTTCAACACTCTAAGAACACTACTGACGCATGACCCAATTTTGGCATACCCAAATTTTTCAAAAAAATTCACGCTTACAACAGATGCAAGCAATTTTGCCCTGGGAGCAAATTCACGCTTACAACAGATGCAAGCAATTTTGCCCTGGGAGCAATATTATCACAAGATAATCATCCCATTTGCTACGCAAGTCGTACTCTCAATGAACATGAGTGCAACTACAGCACCATCGAGAAAGAACTTCTAGCCATCGTTTGGTCTACTAAATATTTCCGACCGTATCTTTTTGGACGAAAATTCATAATCGAAACTGACCACAAACCACTCACTTGGCTATTCTCCATAAAAGAACCAAATTCAAAATTGGTGAGATGGAGGTTAAAACTCTCAGAGTTCGATTATGAAATAAAATACAAAAAAGGGACAAAGAACAGCAACGCGGATGCACTATCCAGATTAGAACCTGAATTGGTTGATATTAATTCTATAGAAACAGAAATGCTTAACATAAAAGAAACGGAATCCCCCCTCAATATTTTTAAAAACCAAATTATTATTACAAGGATTCGTTCGGGAGCAGCCAGAATTAAAAATGAAAAAATATTTAACAATAATAGGAAGACTATAGGAATCAAAGAACTCGATAGAGAAACTTCCATCTCCTTATTAAAAAATCATTTCAATCCAAATCAATTGAACGCAGTCTTTATGGAGGACGAACTTTTTAATACAATTAAGAATATTTATGAAGAACTTTTTTCAAACAACAATAAATTCAAGATCGTAAGGTGCGCCCGTCTTCTTAGAGATATCAAAAATGAAGAAGAACTTACACAAATAATAGAAGAAGAACACTTGAGCAAAAACCATCGGGGAATACAGGCTGTCTACGAAGAATTAAAACCAGAAATATATAACACTCAACTAAAACTAAGAATAACACAGTTCGTTAACAATTGTGAGGTATGTACTATTGAAAAATACGATAGGAAACCTCCTAAAGTACCACTAAAAATCAACGAAACCCTTATAAACCACGAGAAATTGTACACATAGACGTATTTTACACATTGAAAAAAGAAATTTTTATGACAATGATAGACAAATTCTCAAAACACGCGGTTGCTTACAAAATCCATAGCAGAAGCTGGACAGAATTCAAAACTAAACTCTTGCAATACATAAATACATACGGTAAAATAGAGAAAATAATTGTAGATAATGAGTTGGGCTTTAAAGCCATCCCAATGCAAGAATTTCTTAAGAAAGAAAATATTAACATACATTTCACTTCAAATAATAATCACACTTCAAATTAATTGGCCAAATGGCCAAGCAACCACAAAACAGGTATCGTATGCTGATGCTGTTAAGAATAATTCTGAAGTAAAGAAAAAGGTCGAATCAGCAAATATTTCACCAAATATGGACTTTAATTATAGTCGCCTTGAAGCCACTGTAGAAAATCTGGTTCAAACAATAAATAATTTTACAACCACAATGACTAGCATGATGCAAGAAATGCTGCGTATGCAGAGTACATTGCTTCAAGCTATTGTCAATAAACCATGAACACCATAAAAATATGTTTCTGGAACGCTAACGGCATTCGCCAACATAAAAATGAGCTCGAGCACTTCCTAACGGAAAAGGTATTGATGTAATGCTGGTCTCCGAAACTCATTTGACTACAAGAAGTATTTTTAAAATAAATGGCTATACTCTATACGATTCAAAGGATCCGAGGGGTAGGGCATGTGGTGGCACAGCCATTTTAATAAAGTCAAGAATCAAACATTATTTTGTAGATAATATTAGTGAAGAGTATCTCCAAGCAACGAAAATTTGCTTAGAAAATTGTGGTCAAAATATAGTTATAGCATCAGTTTATTGTCCTCCTAGATTCACAATCTCTGCGGATCAATATGAGGAATTTTATAAATCTCTTGGAACTCGCTTTCTGGCAGCTGGTGACTACAATGCAAAACACACATACTGGGGTTCCCGTCTAATTACTCCCAGGGGTCGAACATTGTTCAACACAATTACAAAATGGGCTTAGACGTCATCTCAAGTGGAGAACCTACATATTGGCCGTCTGACAGACAAAAAATTCCAGATGTTATAGATTTTGGTGTCACAAAGAACATCTCCAGAGAATTAGTGGATGTGGAGGCATCACTAGATTTGTCTCCTACTATTGTATCCATTCGTATCCCACAAAGATACGAGCTACCTTTCACAAATATGAATGTAATAAGCCGTACTAATTGGCTGAGATTTAAAAGTACCTTAGTAGCCATTGCTCGGAAAGCATCCGACTAAGAACACCTGGTGACATTGAACTGGGCATTGAGAACATCAGCAAAATGATGAACGAGGCTGTTCATCATGCCAGTACCACCTATCAGCAGCCTAGTTTTAATCGCATATTCTCTGCAGATATTCAACGCCTCGTAAGTGAAAAGAGAAGAGCAAGAAGGGAGTGGCAGCAACACAGATCTCCCAGCATAAAGCCAGACTTAGAGAATGTACAACACAATTAAGAAATTTGCTAGCATCTGAAAAAACTGCATCGTTTAAAGAATATCTGGAAAATCTTGATGCAACATCGGAAACCAACTATTCTTTATGGCGAGCGGCTAGAAACCTTAAAAGGCCAGTTGAGTTCAAGCCGCCCCTACGCAATTCAAGTGGAGATTGGGCACGAAGCGATTGTGAAAAGGTAACCTGTTTGCTGACCACTTAAAACTGTTTTCACCCCAAACGCATGTGCGGACGTTGTCGATTTGCCTAGTACTGTTTCATCACCTCCTCATCCAGTGACCTTTGAGTTTCGTGAGGTACAAAATGTAATTGCAAATCTTAATCCTAAGAAGGCTCCGGGTATTGATGGGATTAGTAACAAGATGATGATCGAGTTGCCTCGAGTAGCAGTAAGAATTTTGCTTTTCATTTTCAATGCTATGTTGAGGTTGGAATATTTTCCTAATAACTGGAAGGTTGCAGTGGTCAAGATGATACCAAAGCCGGGTAAAGATCTGACTAAAGCTGAGTCATATAGGCCTATAAGCTTATTACCAACAATGTCAAAGCTCTTCGAAAAACTACTTGTGACAAAATTGTCTCCAATACTAGCTGAACGTAATTGTATTCCAGACCATCAATTTGGCTTTAGACGACAACATAGTACTATTGAACAAACGCATAGATTGGTTCAAGTCATAAGAAGGTCTGATTTTGAAGTTAAAACTTCATTTGCCTACGAACATAGTCAAGCTTTTGGAAAATTATATTACCTCCCGAAAGTTTGTTGTGAAGGAAGGTGAGTTTGTTAGTTTACCCGAATATATTGCTTCCGGTGTGCCACAGGGTAGCATACTGGGGCCACTTTTATATTTGATATACACGTCTGATATGCCTGTTGGTAGCAATATTCACACATCTACATTTGCCGATGATACAGCTTGCCTAAGTACACACAAAATACCTCAAGAAGCGACCCGACATCTCCAGGAATATATTTTTCAGTTTGAACAATGGTTAAAGCTCTGGAGAATAAAAGTAAATGAACAGAAATGTGTTCACGTGACATTTACACTACGTAGGGAAACATGCCCACCAATTCGTATAAATAATCAAGTTGTTCCTCAACACTCACGCGTTAAATATCTTGGTATTCATCTAGATCAACGGCTTACTTGGAAGTTCCACATTGAAGCAAAACTGACACAGATGAAGCTTAAACTAGCTCAGCTCCATTGGTTGATAGGAAGAAACTCTACACTCAGCCTAGACTGCAAACTTTTAATATATAAATCGCTTATGAAGCCAATATGGTTTTACTGGACAACTATAAGTAACAGCTTCAGCCTCTCTTGTAGAGAAACCAAAGATGGCAGAATGAAATTTTACGTTTAATTACTGGCTCCATGGTATGTCAGAAACATAATATTCATCAGACTTGAATATACCACTTGTAACTTCAGAAATCGCCAAAAGTCGCAGGAAAATATTTAATTAAACTTGAGTCGCATCCTAATCCCCTGCATTTTGGAACCATCATAGCCACATATTAGATTAAAAAAATACTTCAGCTCTAATCAGCAATTCCACAAATAATGTTTGCAAAGTGGATAATGAAACCCGCTTCATATTACCATTAATAAATAAAAAAGATATTAAACCTTAGCGTTAAGTCTGACATTGGTCGGGCTTAATTAATTATGCGTATGGATTAAGATTTGCAAACTATTGTTAGTTCAATTTATGAAGAATTCAATAAATAATAAAATTAATTTAAAAAAAAAAAAAAAAAAAAAAAA
>BGZK01004014.1:0-16997 GCA_005406025.1 Eumeta japonica | reverse complement strand
TTTGCCACAACACTAACGACAAATTTTGTTGGTTCTTTTTGCATCGTGTTTGCGTGGTTTACGAGACGGAGAATTTGTTAAAAAGTATTATTAAAAAGCACAAACGAATTAATTATAAAATTATTTTAAGCAAATAGTTGAAATATCATTGTGAAAAATAAAAATGGCAGCCGATCAGTTTCAACAAATTTTAAGCTCCTTGCTATCCACCGACAATGAAGTTAGACAACAAGCTGAGGTATGTAAAAATTGTATTATATATTCTTTGTTGGTTTCTTTTTCTTCCTAAAATACTAGTAAAAAGGAAGATTATGAATCCTGAATAGCATTTGGGCTATTTAAATATCCATCTATCTCTGGTGCTAAAGGTCGATTGTACTTGTGTGTACCATTGCCGAAAAGGGTGGACATGGCAAAATGCTGTGGTGGATTTTTATAGCGCGAAACGTGTTTTTCTTGAGTCGTAAAAGCGTACATATGTAGTTTGATTAAATTGAAAGAATTGATTAAATTGAAAGAAATCATGTATTAACTACATATGTACATATAGATATTTTACCGACATTTTATGAATAAATTTCTTTTAATTAAATATACATAAGTTTTCATTTATTTTATGTATGTTTAAATTTTAAAAAGTATAATGATTCATAGAACGGGAACAAAACAAAGCCAAAACAATAAAATTTATTGAGCAAAAGAAAAATTTCACAATCTGTCATTTTAATAGATATTTTTTATATTTTATTTATTGGGAGGTGGCGGGTGGCTAATTTTTATATCGAATAGTACATATTTGTCCATACATATGTATGTATAAGCATGCTTGTCGAAGAACACAAAATGTGGTGCTAATAATATAATGACGCATCTTGTTATGTACGTTCGTATGTATATATATATATACAGACTTAAGAAATTCATAAAAATTGCACGAGTTTGCAAATATACATATGCATGTACATACATGAATTGGTATGTGCATGAAAAGTCTATTGATTTTAGCTTTTTAACTAAGTAGGAAATAAATATGAAATAAGTTTATTCTGTAATTTCATTAAGCCCTTAAGTTTTCTTTAGAGGCTTGCACAACTGCACTTGTGGTTGACCTTGCAATAAAATGTTTGTGCGGTGTGTGTGCGCTTGCACAATATATATGTACATAACTGCGTACATACGAGTAAATGTCATGTTTAATCGTTATCTCTTTATTTCTGTTCTATCTTTAAATATAGTAAATAGCTTAAATTTGTAAATCTTCTTTAACTAGGATACCTACAACAATGTTCCCCGCGATCTCAAGGTAACCCATTTATTGGCTACTATTCATAATGGCCAACAATCTGAAGAAGCCCGTCAGATGGCAGCTGTTCTATTACGTCGCCTTTTCACATCAGAGTTTCTAGAGTTTTATAAAGAGGTAAGTAAAATGAACTGTACTTAAATCTATTAAGTTCGTGACATTTTATAAATAAATAATAAAAAAAAAATGTTTAACTAAAAGAGATAAAATGAGGGACATTTTGTTATAGTATGCCTATACGTATGCACGTATAGGTATTAAATAAAATATTTAATTTAAATTTAATTACAATTTATTACACCAAGCTTTTATATCCCAAATGAAACTAGGTATACGAAAACTTTTTAACTGCTGCATTATTTAAACATTTGCATATCTACATACTGTAAAATTTAAAAGAAAATTTCTTCAAATTATTACATATAATTTGCATATATTGTATTTGTATAATGGAAATACACATAGAAATATAACTAAAGTAAAAATTTCCCTTTAAAATGTATTGATAAGATAACTTGTTTGAAGGACGACAGTAGATATAAACAGATTTTTACTCAAAATTTCTGATTTGAAACTCTTCACTCCTGTTAATATGTAATTTTTTACCTATATGTATATATGTAACAATGGTCTTATCAAAATAAATACCTTATAGAAAGGTAATATTTGTGAATTTGATTACATGGAAAAAATATAATTATAAATGATTTTTATTTATGGTTATCCACTAATGATCACATAGATATTTATTAAGAATTTTTGAATGCACAATTTATTTGCTTTTTAATACATGTATTATTTCTTATTAGTTAATGTTTTTTTATAATAATATCTGTAGATAAATTTTGTTTCTATTTGTTTCTTCATGATGTACATACATACATATATACAGTATGTATTTGTTGTCATTGGTATAGCCATTTTGTACATAAGTACATGCATATATATGTATATATTTATATACATATAAAACATATTTCCACGTCCCTATCTTATCTTTGTTTTTATGAAAATAAACCTACACATACATGCACAAATTAAACTTAGCAAACTAAAATTAGCAGGTAGTCGCCAGCCACAAAGTATACAGTCATCTATCTATTCCTTCTTTCAATCTTTTATTTTATTGTATTAATGTACATAGTACATATGTATGTGTAGTGTGTACATTAAAATGCATGTGTTCTTTTTTTGTTTGTTTATTTTTATTTATTTTTTTTTTTGATCTACAAACATACATATACGTAAGTATGTATGTACATGTAGAGGTATGGAGAAAGATTTGGCTTAAATTGAATTCTTGAGAGAAGAAACTGAAAAAATTTGGTTATGTCAGGGCGAATTTTTTTTTTTTTTTTTATAAAACATGGACAATGTGTGTTTATTTATCTTCACTTTGCTTTTCTGTTGACGATAGCACATACATAAGTATGAGAGTATATGTTTATACATGGGTACATAGTCAATTTGCAGCATTTAATTTTGTTATTGTCCATCTAGCCAGCATTGATGTAAATTTTCAAACACCAAAAATAATGATAATACTGAATGAAATATGTAATTGTTTAACAGGTATGAAGTGTGAACATTTATAACAAAGACTGTTGAAAAATGGCTATACGAGATACATAACTGCCAAATCAAAAAGTGAAAAAAATTAAAAGTCCCAAAAATTAAAATGAAATAAGCTCAAAACAAAATGAAATAAGGCCCTATGGGCTTGCGACATGAGTTTTTGTTGAAATAGTATAAAAATAAATGTTAATAAAACGTCGTATTAAGGCTTTGCTTACAGTATTTCAAATAGCCGGCCTTTGGCCGGCTAAGGAATTAATTCGCTTCAATATATCGAATTTTCGCTGACATCAATTTTCAAAGCTAAAGGAATTTATTCTCTTCGATGCCAATAATTTGTTAAGATCCTTCTAATAGCTACCTCTATATATATATGTAAACATGGACATGTTATCTTTTTATTCATTCATATGTATGTAATCCAAATCGCCTTGAATCAGAATAAGTTTGTAAATAGCAGAACAAATAAATTTACATACATATGTATGTATGTACTATATATATATATATATATATATATATTGTTATGTAACAGGCAATAGTATACGTATTAATTGTTAAAGTTACTCTATTATTTTTATTTGCTTATTTGCCGGTTTACTTTATTCATTACTTTAGTTACCACAAGAAGCACAAGGCCAATTACTACAACAGATTTTGCTTGCTGTTCAACAAGATGTGACACCAAATTTGCGTCGCAAAATTTGTGAAGTTGTAGCCGAAGCTGCACGCAATCTAATCGATGACGATGGCAACAATCAGTGGCCAGATTTTTGCAATTTCTTTTCCAGTGCGCTAACTCGCCCTCAGCCCAGTTACAGGAGTCAGCTTTGCGTATATTTGCTAGCGTCCCGTCAATTTTGGAAATCAAGAGGCACAATATTTGGATTTGATAAAGCAGATGTTGGCTAAAGTATGGAACCTACAGCTGATGCTGAGGTTCGATTCAAGCCGTACGTGCAATTGGTGCCTTCATTTTGCAGCATGATAAGGAAAAGGAAGCTGTCATTTATAAGCAATTTGGAGATTTATTGCCACGCATGATTATGATAACAGCTGAAAGTATTGAAGCTCAAGATGATCAATCCCTAGTGAAGTTGTTGATCGATATGACAGAAACTTGTCCTAAATTTTTGCGTCCCCAATTGGAAGTTATATTTGAAATTTGTATGAAGGTTTTAGCTCTCAAGACGTTGAAGACAGTTGGCGTCACTTGGTTCTCGAGGTAATGGTTTCGCTGGCTGAGAATGCTCCTGCTATGGTTCGCAAGCGGCTGAGAAATATGTGAATGCTTTGATTCCATTGGTTTTGCAAATGATGACTGGCATGGAAGATGATGCCGATTGGGCGACCTCTGACGTAGTCGCAGACGATGACAATAGTGACAACAATGTCATTGCTGAGTCGTCATTGGATCGCCTGGCATGTGGCTTAGGGGGCAAGACTGTTCTGCCGCAAGTCATGAGTTCGTTGCCAACCATGTTGGGTCATAGCGATTGGAAGCAACGCTATGCCGCTCTCATGGCCATTTCAGCGATTGGCGAAGGTTGCCACAAACAAATGGAGGCCATGTTGGATCAGGTAATGCAAGGGGTTTTAAATTTCTTGCGCGATCCTCATCCACGTGTCCGTTACGCTGCGTGTAATGCTATTGGTCAAATGTCCACAGATTTTGCGCCTACCTTTGAAAGAAATTTCACGAGCATGTCGTACCCGGACTTTGTCATTGTTGGATGATGTGGAGAATCCACGCGTGCAGGCTCATGCTGGAGCTGCCTTAGTAAACTTCTCTGAGGATTGCCCCAAAACATTTTAATCCGTTATTTGGATGGCATTATGAATAAATTGGAAACCGTTCTTAATTCGAAATTCAAGGAGTTGGTTGAAAAGGCAATAAATTGGTCTTAGAACAGGTAGTGACCACAATTGCATCTGTGGCCGATACGTGAAAATGAGTTTGCCTATTACGATCGCTTAATGCCATGCCTGAAGTTTATTATCCAAAATGCCAACTCAGAGGAATTGCGTATGTTGCGTGGCAAGACCATTGAATGCGTAAGTCTTATCAGTCTTGCCGTCGGTCGCGAAAATTTATCACAGATGCAGGTGAAGTTATGGATATGCTGTTGAAAACGCATACTGAGGAGATTTGCCGGACGACGATCCTCAAACTTCATCTGATTACTGCTTGGGCTCGCATGTGCAAAATTTTGGGCAAGCAATTTGAACAGTATTTGCCATTGGTCATGGGTCCCGTGATGCGTACGGCTGCCATGAAGCCCGAAGTTGCTGTTTTGGACAATGATGAGGTGGAAGACATTGAAGGAGATGTCGATTGGTCATTCATTAATTTGGGGGAACAACAAAACTTTGCCATACGTACAGCTGGCATGGAGGACAAGGCTTCAGCCTGCGAAATGTTAGTGTGTTATGCTCGTGAACTCAAAGACGGGTTTGCCGACTATGCAGAAGAAGTTGTCCGTTTAATGGTGCCCATGCTAAAGTTCTATTTCCACGATGGTGTACGTTCAGCAGCGGCTGAGTCATTGCCATATTTACTTGATTGCGCCAAAATCAAGGGACCCCAATACTTGGAGGGCATGTGGTTGTACATTTGTCCAGAACTGTTGAAAGTAATTGGCACCGAACCGGAAGCTGATGTGCAGGCTGAACTTTTAAACTCGTTGGCCAAATGTATCGAAACTTTGGGACCTAATTGTCTCAACGATGATGCAATGAAACAAGTTTTGGAAATTATTACCAAATATATGGAAGAGCATTTCCGTGCCGACAAACGTTTGGCTGCCCGCACTGAAGAGACTATGATGATGGCGTAGAAGAAGAATTGGCCGAACAAGATGATACCGATACGTATATATTTTATCCAAAGTCGTTGACATTTTGCATGCGCTCTTTACACCAACAAGGCACAATTTTGCCACATTTTGATCAAATTGCACAGAACTTTGCTTTTGCACCCATCACGTTCATGGTCCGACAGACAATGGGGCTTGTGCACATTCGATGATGTTATTGGTAAGTGTAACAAAAATTGGAAAAACAAAATTATGATAATATTTCTGGATTTGCTTTTAGAATTTTGCGGACCAGCCAGTGCACCTTACCAACAGTTCTTTACACCCGCATTGTTGCAATATGTTAGCGATAAATCGCCAGAAGTACGCCAGGCAGCTGCTTATGGTTGTGGCGTGTTGGGTCAATTTGGTGGAGAACAGTACGCCTGACCTGCACAAATCATTCCATTGTTAGTGTGTTGTCAACGATCCTAAGAGTCGTGAACCAGAAAACGTAAATCCTACTGAAACGCAATTTCAGCCGTAACAAAGATATTGAAATTCAACAAATCCGCTTTACAAAATGTCGACGAAATCATTAACGCTTGTAGAGTATAAACTATATGCAATAAATTAAAATATGAATAATTGTAGCTGGTTTAATGCTGCAGGTTCTCGTGGCTGCCCGTTACCGAAGACAGCGACGAAGCTCCACACATTTATGGCTATTTGTGCGATTTAATACAGGCCAATCACCCCATTGTTTTGGGTGCCAACAACTGCAATCTTCCGCGCATTGTTTTCATAATCGCTCAAGCATTTGTTAACAAAGTAGTTGATGCAGTTAGTGAAGTGGGCTCACGCATGTTGGCCATTGTGAAACAAGTCGAATCAAATCCCGAAGTCTTCCAAGTGTGTGCTAGCCAACTGACACCTGAAATGCAACATGCTCTCCAAGAAGCCTATCGGGAACTGGCCAGTGCAACTTCTGCCCAGGGTTAAAATTTAAACCAACAATAAATACATACTTCATACGCCACCACACAAACCGAAAAAAAATCTTTAACATTAAACACAACTTAACGAAACAAATAGAGCATTGCTTTCTTTCTCCTAATTGCGTTATTTTAAAAATAATTATATTTAGTATATACATAAAATATACTTACTGCATTGTAATTAAAAGAAAAGCAAGAAATTCACTACATGTGAACACTTTGTTTAAACGATTCATAAAAATATATCTTCTATTTTTCATAAGGGACTACGTTTGTTTTAACAGTGTTGACGAAAAGTATGCATTCATCATTTCATTTATTTTCTTTTTCTTTGTGGCAGATGGTACTGTAAATTAAAGTGAAATTGTTGATTTATGTCTGCGCATACATATATAAGTATGTAAATGTCAGAATCTGTCACCTGGGGTAGTTAATTTCATTGCCCTATATTGTAAATCCTTAACGAAAGACGAAACAATATCTTGTTTGATTAAAAATCTTGTATTTCTATATATATAAATATATATATTTTTATTATTTAAATGCAATCAAAATTTTACTAAAATAAGAATATTTTGATACTTTAAAGTTGTATTGATGCTGCTTATTTTATAATTATTATTTACAGAGTTAAACAAATAAAATCTATATATAAGCATTTCATCATAGAAAAGCCTTTCCATTTGAAAATTATTCTTATTATTATGGGTACTTGGGCAGCTGCTTTTCGAAAACCTGACAGTAAATTTTCACATTAAATTTATTTTTGGCAGCACTACCGCAAAACTTAATACATATTTGATTTGTTGAATTTGTTTTTGTGAAACAGAATGTGTTTATAGTATAAAAAAACAGATTATTTGTTCTACTATGGACGAAACAAATCTGTGCTTTGATCGAATCTGATAGCGTTACAGAAAAAAAATCGGTAACAAAGCTTGGCATGCTTGATGCATTAAATTTAAGAAAGTATCCTACTTTTGATAATAAAATAATTTATATTGTTAGACTTTGAAATGTTTTCCCAAAAGAATCGAACGCGAAATGGTCTGACATCTAATTCGTTTAAATAAGAATTCAATGGGAAATTTATTTTGGCAAAACGAAATTAAAACGATTACACTGCGAATGCAGCACAATAGCGATTTTTTTTTTATTTAATGTGAACAATATGTAATAAAACATGGACAAAATATTTGTTAGTGCATATTTTATAAATGGATATAATTTATGTATGTGCACATTTTCGGCTGCACGGTATTTTTATCCCTACTAGCATTTGGAAGATTGTTTTATCAGAAATCACATAACTACGTCTTCCATGCATACTTTTTTAATGATTAAAAGCTGATTAATCAGTTGAAAGGTAATTTATTGAAAATATAATAACAAATCACAGAAATCGAATCATAAATTAGTCGAAACTGTTTAGAAAAGCGGGTAGTAAAAGACTCATTCAGAAAAGTTGGTTGGGGAGGGGAGACTACCATTTTCCCCAAAAAAAAGAAAGCAAAAGCCCACATATGCCTGTTTTAATCGCGCAGAGGAAACATAAACGACTCGAATTTTATCAATTTTTTTCACAAAATGCTTGAAAGGATTAAGCTAATCAGGCATATATGTTATGGAAATCGAAAAAGTTGAAATTTTCAGAGTAGTTTTGGTTTTTAAGAAATGTTTTTTAATTACAAAAATGTCACCGGCAATAGATAAATGTTAAAGGCCATTATAATAATATACCAATAGCTAAAGGTTGGATTTTATCGGTCGCATATCACAAAGAGATTTTATAATTTGTCTCAAACTCTGAATATGAATGCGATACTTGAGTATGTAAAATCCTCTTCCATTAAAATTTCAAAATTGTCAGATATCATCGACAAAGTCTTTCCTTTAGCTAGCAGTAAATAGGAATTGAGTTTTAGGATGAAGCTTTAGGTCAATTTTCATATTTCTTCAGGGCAGTAAATGTTTTTATAAACATAAAAACACAATTCATTTCATAAGGAAGGGTTGAACAAATCGAATATCAGTAAATAGGAATAATGGTGGCGCAATTTTATGAGAAAAATTGCACAAATTTGATGAAAAATTAAAAAAAATTATTTCCATCAGTTGTCTGGTTAACAATTTCAAGTTCATTATTCGCTATTAATTAAACTATTAGGTATTATAAGTGCAGACACAGACATGGAAACAACCAAAAGCATGTATGTATGTATATTTATTTAAAATATACATACATATATCGTCAGCTTATTGGTTTGACACAGCAATCATTAAAAATAAAAGAATGGGTTAGGAATGGATTGTATATATTTTTCATATTCTCTATTTGAATGCAGAGCCCGTGTTACGATATCTGCAACTGTTTCTGAGATATAAAGCTCAACTTTGCTTCATATCCATAACATTAGCCTTCTTTATCGTTTTTCTATGTTTTGAAAGCATACAGTCTGAATACACTCTCACGAATTTTTCCATGAGGGGAAACACTTTCCCGAGAAGAACTGCATTGTTTAAGAGCAAACAAGTACATACAATATCTCGTTTTAAAGCCAACATTTTATGTATTGATTCAAATTTTATGTCTTTTTTAATGTGCAAAATAAGGTTGAGAGTTTTCCTCATGGAATGCTCGCTTACATTTATATTATATATATTTAACTGGCATTCCAAATTGGAGTATAGGACCTCAGATTTAACCCAATAATAATTGTATGTTTGGTAAACTGTTGGAATGCCTTAAAATCTTTGTTCGACAATAGATTTTAATATTCAGGTTTTAATATCTCGAAGAACCAAAACTTGAAGAAATTTGAGGAACATTTTTGTTTATGAAAATGTCCAGCTTTTAACATTTATGTAAAACATTGTTTGTTTGCTAAGCATTATAGTTCCACACCTATGAGTAAAAAACTATAACGCCACCCACCCAAAAAATCCAGGAATCTTTCAATTTTTTTGATGTCAACACATCAGTACGTTATTAATTCGTTGGCAATTTAATAAATTGACGTAAGAGGAAATTTTTATTTTCAAATAGACTCTACACAAATCAATACACATGCATAATTATTTTACCGCGTAGACTCTTTACGCGATAATTAGCTATTATTTTCCAACGGAAATTTCCTTAAAGCCCCACAGATCTTTTTTAAACGTAAAAAAAATGCATTTGTTTAAACTGAAACTTTATTATTTTGTTACTGATGCTTTTAAACTTAATAATAAATTTTGTAAACTATAATTTATTTGTAATTTAATGATTGGAAGCGAATAAAAAAATTATAAGAGGAACCAAAATATGTATAGATGAGTTTGTATTGAAACAGAAGATGTACAAACAATAATGAGAAAGCCATTTAGAGCGTTAGGAGAGGCTCGAGTAAGAGATTTTAGACAGGGACCAGAACATTTAAATTGTAAAATTGTTTTTATCAGTCAAATATAAAAGTTAAGATTTTTGTAAAAATTAAATCAAATGGATGGATATTTAGAAACACATTGAAACACTATTTGTTACTTTTGAACAAATAATTGTCAACAAGATATTTTCAAAATCGAAATGATCAGTTCTCCCTTTTTTTAAATCAAATAAAAAATATTCTTCAGGGAGTTTCATTCATTACTGAAAGAAAAAAAGCTTAATTTAGTTTAAGTATATATCCATACGTACATTAATTTCTTCAAATACATATTTATGTGTATGTATATATGAAGTTATATACATAAGTACATATTTTATGCAAAATAATATTTTTTCCGGCCCTGCTTGTGTGGTGATTGGGCGATAGATGGATGATTGGCTGGTGGTTATGGAAAGCAAAGTGCATAATTAAAAATTTACAAACGTAAAATAATTAGATAAATATGAATGCGTGTTATAATATATAAATAAAGTAAAATATAATTATGATAAGTGTAAAATTTAATAATGAAAAAAACTGAATTGTAAAATTGATTTGTTCGTAGCATGTGATTGATAATGCAGATGATGATGGATGGTGACTTTAAAATGATCAATTATTTTAATTTGTTGAAATTTTAACGCTATTGAATAATAATTTTGCTTGCTTTTTGTCTCAATTTTTTTATAAATTAAAATTGGAATCTTAGCCTAAGAGATATTGTTCTTCAGATTCAACATTATCAGGATCAACTTCTTCTATTTCGGCTTCGGCCTCTAATAAGTCGATATCAACGCCATCATCATAGTCGTTATTACTTTCGTCTACTTCACCGTCATCATTAAATCAGCAGCATCGCTGCTTTCATCTACATTGGCATCCTCCTCATCCAGTGTTGCAGAATCGTCATCATAGTTTTCATTTTGCAGCATGTTTGGATGTTTATTTTTTAAATGCTCTTGCATATTGCTGATGTGGAAATATTTCATGGAGCAGAAGCGACAATGCAGGTATGCACCATATGCCAAGTGCTTAAATTTGAACTTGAAGGTCACGTAGTTTACGTCCATTAACTTGTTCGTTACACTCCAAACAGAGATGTTGTTTGGCACTAAGTTTTTTGAAATTCAACACGGTTCTGTTGTTCAGATTGTGTTTAATGTTAATATGTTCGCGCCAGCCGCGAGTAGTTTCGAAATATTCGCCGCACTGAGGACAGTTTAGAGGAAACAATCCTGGATTTTCTGAAATCATCGCTATTTGAAGCACTAGTCGAGGGTGCTGTAATGAAGATCGTGTAGGCCAAGAGAATTTTGTTGATGTGGGGCTTTCAGTGCTTGTTTTGTCGACCATTGTAGAATTCATATCGCCTATGCCATCTTCGTCGTTGTTTGATGTCGTAGTTGTGCTGTCGTTACCCTCGGCAAAATTTGGCTCAGCATTTACATTTGCCAGAACACTTATTGGTATTCCTGTCCGTTTGAAAACATTTGCTTACGCAAATTCCCCATCGCAGGCAGTACAATGGAATGATTTATACGGCAAGTGACGAAATTTATGCGACTGCAACTGACCGATAGCGCCTTTGGTGTGAGTGACGGTAACACGTTTATAACATTGCAAGCAAATGTAGTGATGTTCATCCAATTGACGGAAATTCAAACCTTCCTGCTATTCAAATTGTGGACATCAACAATGTGTTTGCGCCAATACATGAGAATCAAAATGTTGGTTGCACGAAGGACAGCGATACTTAATTGTCCCATGGTCAACCGCGTTGTGAAAGATATGACGTCTTCGACAGTTTTCAGACCGGCGACATGTATTATTGTAAACAGGCTCAGAGTTTCTTATGGGTCTGGATGGGGAATCAATGAATTCTTTGTTGTTCGCTTGAGATGAATTTCTGTGAGCCATAGGCTCTTTGGCGGTCGAAATCACGCCCCCATCCATAACTTCTACTATGTTGTGTCTTTGTCGTAAATGAGCTATCATATTTGGTTTATGATTATACGACTGGCCACAAAGCAAACACTTCAAATAAAGTTTATGTGGGCAATGCCTAAATTTATGATCCTGCAGTCCCTTGCTTTGAACTTGTTACGGTATCTTTGCATGTCTTGCATTGATAACGGAATTTGTCCAAAGGTCTAAAGCCTAACGATTCGCGTTTATCAGTGTGTTCCATATTAATGACGGACGATTTCACTCGAACCTGTGAACGGAATTCCACTCCACACTGGGGCACAAATAAATGAAATTGCAATCCATAGTGATGTGTTATCGCGCTGGGCTTCAACATCTCGGCTGGGAACTAACAAGTCATTAACATCGTTTGAAGATTTTTCTTCCGACTGAATGGGTTTTGTGGTGGGCGAATTCTGTAATCGACAAAATCATGCTCCTGCTGTATATGCTGTTGCAGAGAGATTGAGGCGTAGGAAATATTGTGCCACAATCTACACATTTATGACGAGTTATTTGCTCCATACTGGTAGGTCTTTTAGGTGGTGTGCTGTAATATGAATGATTTCTATAGATGTGAGCATCACCTTTGCAAAATCATAGGCCCTGTCACAGTCACCCATCATCATCGTCATCATCTTCAATCAAATGCACAATTTCATAAGTATAATTCAGAAAGTCTTACAATTCTTTTAGGTGGATAGTGGGCAATTTTATAAGGTTTTTGACAAAGGGTTTAAAGAAAGAATTACCACTGCTGCTTGTATTGCCATAATTTGTCGGCGGCATTGGATTAAAGTTGCCTTGATAGCCCAGTTTATGCGAATTTCTTTAAGTGTTTGATTAGGTTGCGATCAGTATAAGTTTACGGCATAAGCGACCGCCAGCAAATGATTTGAACTGCAAATGGGTCTTACGATGTTGTTGGGCATTTTGAATGCCATAAGCATTTGTTATTATCTTATCACATTCTTTGCACTTCAATTGGCGATCGCTTATATTTTCAAAATTTAAATTTTCCAATTCGCCCAATTTATGAACTTCTACAATATGTTTGCGCCATATTTTCTTATCATTATATTCCTTACCGCAAGCTGGGCATATGTATGTTATATGCTGTTCGAATACATCACGATCTTCTAACTTCACAGGTTGGCCATCGTGGCAGGTTGCATTTTTCTATCAGCAGCTCCAAACCACTAGTCCCACCGCCATAGTCATATTCATCGACAAAGGCTCTAAAGCATCGTTAACTACAAAACCAAACCCTTCTTGACTATCCTCTTCATTATTTTCGCGTGCTGCTGGTTTAGTGATTTCTGAAACCAAATGATGCCTGTCAGCCAAATGCTCAATTATAAGACGATTTGAATTAAATGAAGTAAAACACAGTTTACAACTCATCCATTCTTTATAGGGCAAGTGGCTAAATTTATGTATCTGAAGGTTACGTATTCCGTTCGATAAGACCTAAAATTGAAAAAACAAAACGATTTTCCATGCATTTAAAAGTATTCCTTTAAATTTTAAAGGGTTTGCAGATTAAATAAATTAAAAAATATTTACAAAGGATCAAATTGCAAGCCTACTAACATATTTTTATTATTGTTACTGCACTGTACTGTTTTTTTTTTAAGTGTTTAAGTTTATCGTGTTGATATTTTATGTTGCCAAACCTAATCTTCAGTGTTTTTAATTTTTGGTCTCTTATTTTGTTGAGAGCAGTCAACCTCTTAAGAGCTTTTTATGTCATGCAGACATACAAAATAAACTAATTGCAGTAAGTGTAGTTGTCATGTTTCTTTTCTTGTTTAATTGTGTGTATAAAGGGATCAATGCGGAAAACACATATTGTTCTGCAACGTACAATGATCACAGTTACTATTTTAAATCCAGGCCCTTAGCTCAGTTTATTATAAAATATTTTACGAGTGTAAAAATTCAAGGTGCTAGAAAGCGAAATGATAATGCTGCAGATGACATAAAAATATTTGCAAAAAACGGGACCATTACTTTCTTTTTATCTAGTATTGATGCAAACAGCTCAAAAGAAAAGCAAAAACGAAACGCAGAAGCATTATTATAGAAGAAAACGATTTGAATTATTGTATTATATATATAAACTTTAATAAAATTTTCTTATACATAAAGTTGATTTGAAATTAAATGCTCGTCAATTTTTGGTCATACGTAAAACCATTTTGGCATCTTTATATGGCTGCTTTTGCCCGAAATAAAGAGACAACAAGAAAGTAGTGGTCCCGCTTTTTTGGCCAAATATTTTTTGTTTGTGAACGTAGCTCAAGGCATCGTGGATTGTCCTATGAATTCATCGATCGATAACAAGGGAACTTTCTAAAATTTTTTGGCTTGTTTTTGTTTTAATATATGTAATAGGAAATTTAATTACATCATTTTCAAATTTCTGTGTTCTTCGATATCGGAGCCACAGTCAGAATTTAGTATTTCAATATATTTCTTTAGCTATAAAAATGTATTCAAAGGCGTGTAGAGCATTATCAATTTTTAACAATTTAAGGTTTGTGAAATAAAGGTTTTGTTTCCGGAAACAAGAAAATTTCCTTCAACTTACAAGTACATACATGTACATTCGTTTATGTATATACACAAACTACTTATCAAGGGCAATAATACGAAAATGTACAAAATATATCACCCCTATTCTGCTTGACGACGGCAACACAACAATGACGACATCAATTTAACACGAGAGGTCTAATGTGACATTATCGATAATGCGAGTAAAATACAACACACATCTCTATCGTGGGAACCATTTTGTTTGTGATTTTTGGTGTTTAGTGCATGCAAATATTTGTGTAACAATTTGAGAAGAAAACGTTAAATAAATTTAACCAACAAATGTTTTTCCTCATCGGACCCGACTCTGACGATAAGGAACCTGAAAAACAAAACTTATAGCAGGAAGATTGCTTGAACAAAATTCATTCATTTTAAACTTGCCAAGAGAAAAATAAGTGTAAAGTTCGATAAATACATGTTTAATTAATCCATTTTGTTCCTTTTTAAGGCTTAAAAATTATTTCCGGCTAAATAAACGATCCTTTATGCATGTACTGGAAATAATAGAGCCTCATTTAAAAAAGGAACTAGATCCAGATTTATTCCAAGCATCATAAAATTGGCTGCGACTTTATGGTTTTTGGCTAAAGAATCGTACCAACTCAGTGTTGGAAATGATTTTGACCTGTGACTGTCACAGCCTGTCGTATCAAGGATTTTATCTGAGACTCGCTAGTTCTATATGGCGAGCCAAGACAATTTAATATGGTTGAGATTTTTTCCCAACTTTCTTTAAAATCACTTGGTATAATACACCTGCGAAATCCTCTTGCAATAGATGGATTTTTTTCTAATTCCCCCACAAGTTTCTTGCTGGTTTCGATTTGTAATTTTAATTTTTTCATATTGTGCTACAAAGTTTCCTTCACGTTTTAGAATTTTCTCACTTTAATTAAATTTTTTTAACATTCAAACTTAACACCTCAAAACACGACGACAAAATAAGCGGAAACTTAACACGACAATAATTATACAGAATAAGTAGGTGTGTTGCCAATCATCAATATTAGTGTATGCAGAATAGAGAATATAAAGTCTGCGAAAACGTGAAAGCCCGTGTCGTGTGGTATTGCCGTCGTTAAGCAGAATAGGGGTATGTACATACCTATATACAAACATTAGAAAAACAAGTTTCCTTACAAAATTGCAATCATACATTGAGCTTGTTGATTGAATAGCTCCTGAAAATTTAAACCTCTTCGTGTACCAAATTCATGTACAAATTCAATATGTTGACGCCATTGTGCCTGCGTCTCACACTCTGTACCGCACTGCGGACATGTAAATAAAATATATTCTTCTGCAGACGAATCTATTTCATCCGGTTCGGATGGGTTGTTTGTTTGTTTTGTTACTGGTTGATCGCTTGTAGAACCATTTGTCGAACCATCATCAAGAAAAGCAGGCAATTCAGTAGTTGCTCCTTTGGATGGTGGAGGCTGACTATCTTCGCCCATGGTATCATCTTCTTCTTCATTAAGAACTTCATTTTTAACTTCAATATTATCAAACAAATCTCTAGTATCTTTACGCTCCGATGGAAATAGTAGGTCTATTAGTACTGCTTTCTGTTTTGCTTAAAATTGAACGAATTGTTTGCATTTGAGAGTTGTTCTTTTTGGAGTTTTGATGTTCTTTTACTATTTCTATCAAATCATCCCGATGTATTCGCAATGTACCATAAGATCTTGTCTATATTTATATTTGTCTTTGCATACCATACACTTGCTGCAACTGATAAGGAAGATGGGTAAACTTTGTGTTTAATAAGTTCTCCATGCTGTGCATAGCAATGCGTTTATGACACTCTGCATTCATGGTAAGTTTATCGATTTGTATAAAGTTCGCTTTCATGTTAAAAAGATGTACGACATTCAAATGATTTTTCCATGCATCTTGAAACTAAATTCTCGACCACAAGCTGGACATATGTAGATTATTGCATCTTCAAACTTAATCATAGCATTATAATAATTGTCCCTCTGGATCTAAGTTGGGAAATTTTTCACCTCCTGTGGATTTATTAAAGAATGTGTGTTTTAGAGTTTGATGAATCTAAACCAAAGTCAAACAGCAAGTTATCATCTTCATGATTTTGTATGTGTCATTAGTTTTATCATTTTGATGATCGACTGCAAGATTTAGCGGAACGTTGTCATTGTCATCATCCATATCTTCATCGACATCCTGAGGTTCATCTTTCACCTGCATGCCTTTGCACCGGTGAAGGTATAGAAAACGAATATCATCCCTCTTTCCCTGTCGATATCATTTTCATCTTCAACCATAAAATCATTACTAAACATATTCCAAGGCTCTAAACTATCCATTCTTTCTATAATTATAT
>BGZK01004013.1:0-16998 GCA_005406025.1 Eumeta japonica | reverse complement strand
GATTTATTGAGATTTATTGTAAACCGAATTTTTTTTTTGGGTTAAATTTTTCTCATACATAGTGATCGATTTTATTCGAAGAACTGATTATTATTAAGATAATAAATATTTATTTTATAGATGACATTGGTGAAACATGAAAAGATTATTTTAGTATATTTAAAACGTTTGAAAACTTTATTTTATAACAAGTGACAAAGTGAATAAAAAAAAATGAACATAATATTTTTATATAGTGCATTTTAAACGTACATAGCTTAAAACTGTTTTCAGCATTGCTTAGAATATTTTTTTTTATTTTAAGCAAAGCTTTTTATTTAAGCCATCTTCAAACCCCTAACCTAGATTAGCTTAATACTTATTAGATTTAATTTATTACATTGGTTTTTTTTATTATATTACACCCTTAAGGTTTAAATTTCTTATGTAAATATAAAAAATACTTAAAGAAAACTGAACATAAAATTAAACAAAAATCATGTCTACAAATTTATTATTCTAATGTTTCTAATACAGTGTGGTCTTTAGAGACCATGCTGGTAATAAAATATGTCTGACGCAATCGTATCTGAGCTGTCATTATAACATCCTCTTAACTCGTATAAATATTTAAGGTATCAGTATTATGTTCATATGTTTACACTTTAGATATAGAGTTTGGTCATTTCTTAGCAATTTATGCGCTTTGCTTACGCTTTCTTCGTTGTATTACACTTTTGTTTATCCTAGCTTATCCGGTGCCCACTCCAAACACGACCGGGTAAACCGAGTTTTAAATGTTCAAACAATAAAATGGTGTACCTCGGAGTGACGAAGCGTATACTGGGAGTTCCGCTTCGATACGTTGAATGTATGCATGTGGAGGAACGACCAATAAAAATGTTGATGTAAGCAAATTTATGATAGTAAAACTAGTCCATATTCTATCAACGACTGCCATTATAAGTATTCATCACGACTGCGATCAAAGGTAGTGGGCAGGGCCATCAAAGGCGAAGCCTTCGATATTTATCCGTCTGGCGTCGATCGAAGCCAACGATGCTGTCCGGGAGGAGCCCCTAGATCTGGATGCGAATCGATTTTTTGTTTTAGGTGTACGTGCGCCACACACTTTCAAAACAGACCGAGGACCGTGATGGTGTTTTGGCAGGCTCGCGACACGGTTTGAATGCGTTCGTAATCTGCTTAGCAGCATCAACGTACACGTGTCGGGGGGCTTATAAACGCAGGGCTGCACTTTTTACCCGACTCGCGTTACGAAACGTGAGGTAATGTTTTCCGCTTTGCGTCTGCGTCGGTATTTTTTCAAGGACGTGTGATTTTCCATCGTCAAAAGGCGGTGTTTATTGTATGCAATTTGATTATATCTATATGAACAGTTTATAAGTCAATATGCGTTTCATTAAACATGTTTTTATGACTTACAAGTGTAATTACTAAATTATCATTTTAACATAGATATTTCATTTGTGTGCGAATAATCTAATGTATTTTTATTATACGTAATATAAAGTCGATGACAATGCAATTATTGTAGTCATAACAATTTTATTATCAAGCTGCTAACACGATATAGTAGGAGGGTGGTTAGGTTTGCTTTTATCCTTAGGTGATAATTTATTATATAGTTCCGTAATTTAAACAAATAAGGGAAAAAAAGCGATACGGTTAAAATCTTTGTTTAGTTGTTGAAAACGCAAGCATGTGACGAATACTTTACAATTTATAAAAATCAACAACCTTGAATTAAACATTTATTTTTAGTAGAATATATTTTTTAGATGTCGTGTGTCATATTTCAATCGTTTTGTCTGACAAAAGGATTGTTTAAATTTCGATTAAACGATAGCGACAAGCTTGGCGCACATTTCAAATACAGAACAAGCTCGTTCGGCGATCCTGCTGCACATGCGCGCAGGCATTACGCTGATTTTTTAAAACATTTATCCTCAGAAATCAATTAGGTTTATTTAGAACGATAGAATCTGTATCCTTGTGACATCAAAATTACGTCAGGTTGAGAAGCTTAGCCTTAGTCGAGGGACTGACGTAATTTTGACGTGTGACTAAAAATATCATGCCTAATTTTACGAATTTTCATTCTTTTTGCTGGAAATGAAAAAAAAAACATTCCTAAATACCTTCAACGGTACAGGTTTTACGAGGGAGCCGTTAATCGAATATAGCCCTTGTTTAATGTTTACGAAGTCGGGCTCACGTTTCGCGGAACGCCAATACGAGTCCGCACAACATCCGCACCCTCGCTCCAACTCTGCGGAAGTGTGGAGAGTTCTGGGTACGGCTATCGCGCGCCGATGTAAAACACGCAATCGGCCAGAGATTTGTGGACGGCGTCCCGCTGAGAATTACTTGTTCGCAGTACAGTAGGTACTAGTATTATGGCAGTGATGTAAGTGCGACCGTGATTTGTCAATGTTTTAAGTTGCAATCATTGCATATATAAATATTTTTTGTATTATTTATAACCACATCAGTTGTGAACGTACATAAATCTGTGTGTGATCAGCGCGATTTATATAATCTTGTTTCTATGCAATAAAAATGAATTCAAAATTTAACTTGAGTAACATTTGAAAAACTGACAGAATTGTAGCTTGTGTTCGTAAAAATTTCTTAACGATACAATTATAATTGTCAATTTTAGTTATTTCATATTATTATTGAATCAATTAAAGACTAGTAATAATGAACTAGACATATGTAGAAGTATTGTGTAAACATATACATTGTTTTCAATTACAATAGATTACATTTCATTTTTGGTGTGGTACAAAATTCAAGAGAGTACAATGGTGTTGGCTTAGTCGTAAAGAATAGGCTAGGGATCTTTAGTTATCGGGTTCGATCCTCACTCACTACGGACAAATTGACCGATGAGCTTTTAACTTATGTCACATCAAGGCGCAGACTTTGTGCTTCGGAGGGCACGCTAAGCGTTGTCACCGTATAGGTGATATCGCATGGTATTTTTAGCAACTTCCAGTCCACGTGGGCGGCTCAAGACGTGAGTCTCTCTATCTGAAGTAAAAAGCCTGTTATTTGAAAAACACGGAAAGATGGGAAAAATAAGATTTATATAGATAATATCCTTCGCTCGCAGCTTCGCCCGCGTGGAGGTACAACACATTCCTACATATTTTGTATTGACCGATAACGCTGTGTGCTCCGTGATGGGAACCTGTCCGGGTCTCGTCTCAATCCTTAAAGGTTTAATAAGAAGAGACTATGACGTGATTTAAAACCATGCAGATATTAAATTATAAAAGTGATTACGTTTGTTTGTGTGATTTGAATGACTCAATTACATTTCCCAATTTATGAGAGTTTTTTGTACGACTCGTGTTTTTAGGCGGTGTGTCAAGATGGTATATACCTATCCTGTTCTTTAAGTTCGACTTCCGGTATTGACCTCTGGTAAAGACCGCCTTCAGTTCCAAATACTAGTTTTATATGACACATGAACAGATAAATATAGGCAGACAAACTTTTTTTAAGTATTGGTTTGGCTTTTACTGCACTTATAAAGAGCTTATTGTTCTAATTTTTTTTACCGATCAGTTACAGTTTTATTATATGTACGGATATAGCCACATTTAAAAAGTAATAACGTGTTTTTAATATCTCTGTTTTTTATTGCTACACTAACTAGATTTATATAAGGCTACACAGTTATTTTGTAAACCCATTTTGAATCATGGGAAGTTGAAATAAAAATAATAATAAAAAAAAATGGAACAAAAAAAAAACCGTATCTTTCATATATTTTTAATTAAAACGAAAAAAAAACCTAGTGATTCAATAACAAATTTGCCTATAGAACTGGAAATAATTTTAAAAATAATTTGATGATGCTATGTTTCTGTGAATCGATATTTTTTTTTTGTAAAAGCTCTTTCATCTTTTGCTAAATGCCCTTGGCCATTGTATTTGGAAATAAAAATATATGATACTGTCGAAGATGAAGAATTCTTCGAATGACCACACTAAATTTCTCTCAAACGTCACTATATGACATTGTTTAGTATGAAAAATTAATCTTGATCGTATATCCTAAAAATTAAATTTGATTTTTTGTGTATGGACTCAATTTTTGTATTGGACTCGCTTGTAACGAGATTAGACAGCACTCCAGCATTAAAGACGTTGGAAAGCGCTCAAAGCTAATGCGATTTCTATCTTTGTTGTACAATCTTTGCATTAGAACCGAAATATTCTCGATATAATTAAAAACTCAATGAACTATTATTGTCGTTTGCTCAAAATTTATCATATACTTATAAAACATTAACTAATAATTAACTGTCAAAACTACCTTTCTGTACTATATTTAATGTATTACATTTCTGTATTATATAACAAATTTTTAAACTCTACTTTCGTTTACAGACTTTATTTGCTGCGACATGCAATTGATCATGTAACTGGCTGCCTCAATAAAATTTCAAATATTGTCAATTACTAATCTATGTGACTAGTTGAACATAGACTATTGCGTGTGTTGACATTGGCAGTATGAACGTAAGCAATGCATATTTGATTTTGTTTAATGTGTAGCTTTTGTTCCCTGACTAGATATAGGTGCTGCTTTTTTTGGAAATAAACACAATTCACCAGCAACTGCCGATGCGGCTGAATCCTCTGATTTTTGACATAGATTGATGACATTGTCAACCATGGCCTAGATCTCGGTCCGGTAAGTTTCCGTTGTTACCGAAAATCGATCGGCACAAGTGATCCCGCAAGAGCCGCGAGAAGAATTAGTATCTTTATAAATCATAGGATATATATTATTCTGATATATAGACTATATTACTATACAGTTTAGATGATTCCGTTCAGCTGTTGAAGAATGATTGAGTAACAAACATCCAAACATGCAAACATTCACATACGTAATATTAATAGGATTAACACTCGTTATAAATGAATTTTTGCTTTCTGTGTTCCTTCTCCGTATAAACCTTGACCGCGTGCATAGATTTTCAAATTCCTTGCGCTAAAAATCCTAAAAAACGGATCCTACATTTTCGCTTCACTTTTTAATATATACAAGATTTTGACGAGTATGTAATGTGTTAAATGTTAAGGTTAATTTATCAGTTATTTCATTCAAGTTAGTTAATTTACATCTAACACCATCGAGCCAATAAAACCGTATTTAAAAGAGCTATTGTTTTGGTATAAATGCTTTTTGTACAATCCAGTACTGAAGTTTTTACAGTATCAATTTGTACGTATAAATTATATACTTTTGTATTGACTTCGTTCTATTGCTGAATTACGGATTGTAAATAATTGAATGTGTATATCAAATATGTAATTTCATGATTGTACTAGCGACACTTGAAAATTATATTAGCGATGAAAACGATTATAGGTGAAATGAAACATCGGCGATGTTAAAAACGATGGTTTTCGTACCTCCCATCGATAGCGCCCCCTGCTGGGAAAACGTACACCTGCGTTAATCGCCCGCTCAAAGCTCTATGCCGTAGGTATAGTTATGTAGTTAGGTAAAATGTTATTTTACATTATAATTTGAATATGAAATAGATTGTGGTTCTGCGCATAAAACACACGATACTTTTTAAAATTATTTTGTTTAGCCCGTGGTGAATTTATTGTAATTTAATTTTGAGCTGCAGAATTACACAATTAAAACGTGTAAAATTAATAACGAGTTCCAATGGAGATTCCTCGGTGTATGTCTGTCAGTCTGTTTGTATTTCTGCAGCATTTTTATCGATGAATGTAGTAATTACTATAAAAATATAAAAAAATTCAGGACAGATGCAATTAATATTTAAAAACTTTATGAAACAAAAAACCATGACTATGGAAACATTTCAACTTAGATATAATATTACTGCAGCATAAAATCAGTTGATAATTTAGTAGTTTATTCGTTTTAAAAGAAACTAGTTAATCTAACGTTATTCTGACCTTATTATCTATGTGTACGATCTAATCTTCAACGTAATATATTTGGATAAAGCTTGAAGACAATAAAAAAATAATATTGAAGCACTTTTTCTATTGAAAAAAAGTTCATGTAATATAAAATATTATTCTTTTTTGGAACTGTGTGTTTCAGAGCTTTTATTTAGCGCCCCACATGATCCTTTTATCATATCTTTTAGAATTGATAATTGGATTTTTCAACCGGACGTCAGCTCTCTTTTTGTCAGAATTCCCATTTAGCAATTGCTCATAGAATTCTACTCATTTAACTTCTATAGTAGCTTGTATAGAAATAGAAGTTATTATAGGAGTTATCCTTTAGCATTTGTTCACGCTGATAGAATTCCAGAATTCCTTTTAAAGGCCATTAATGAATGGGTGAATCAGAATAGGAGGCTAATGCACCTCGCAACGCGGCACTGAATTACAGTTGTTTAACAAAAAACATGAAGCCTACTCCAATCATTCCCGTAAATAACAGATTCTACTTATTTGGTAGAAAAAATAAAAGATTACGAAGAGGAGTTTTTATTATTTAAACGTTATATCACTTTTAGTTTTTTACTAGATATAATTTTAACAAAAAAATATTTTCAAGGCCGTCAATTGATATGTAGTTACGATGTATGGATGTAATCAGGATTTAGCTTGATCGGATATATTAATTCATTTGATTTTTTTGTAGTGAAAACTTCTTCAGCACCGTTGTGATTTGAAACTCGATGAAACGAAAAAGCGACAGTAAACAGAGACAACCATATACATCTATAGGATCTAGCGTGCGAGAGAATGAGATATAATGTGAGATGAAATAGAATGTCTGCGAGTGAATGAGATAAAATATGTCATAAGACAGAATGCGAGAGAAAGAGGTATGTGTGCTCATTTGTACCTGCTTATTGTATCTGTTCAAATTGAAAATATTGAACTTGAATGCTAAAATGTAAACAACTTTCGCATTTGGTACTAATATTTATAAAATATACTCTATAATCAATCTAGTCCTGATACTGTATCGTCTCATTTTCTCGTACTATAATTTTCTGAAGGCTTTACTTCTGATTTTTTTAATATACATAATTAAAAAATGTACAATATATATAAGCAAAAAATAATTAAAGAAATGTATGTTAGTGTTTTTAAATTTAATCGGATTTCTGAGCAAATGAATATGAGCTCTTTCACGTTTGCTATCCTTAATAATATTCTTATTTTCTGCTTGTTTGAAGAACTTAAAAACTTTTTATTTAATTCCACATTATACTATTTTTCTTGTCCAGAAAGACGTTAAAATATATGTATTTAATGATTGCAGCAAAAAATATCTAAAAAAAATTGAGAATGACAGCAAATATGACCTACAATTTTTCAGGAAAATAATTAAATCTTAAAATTTTTTCCCTACCTAATCTTTTGATTAGTAAACTATAATCATACTATATGAATATACCGAGAAATCATTATATAAAAACTAAGCTATAAGTTCATATGGAACTTTCAATGCATAAATTTGAGTCGTACTTGCATTTTTATAAATACAACTACATCTAAATGCAAATGATGTAGGTTTGAATGCGATGTTTTCTTCAATGTAACACATTAGTAATTATAGCAGTCCCTTTAAATATAATTAGCACATTAATTGTAAAACAGATCATTAAATATTCCTTTCTTTTAATAATATGAAATAAAAACGTTTTTTTAGATAACTGATTTAATAACTTACAATACATTATTTCGACTTACATGTTATATAAAATATTAGGAACACAAACGAATACGCACAAGTTAGTAGGTGTTAATAAAATTGGATTTTTTTTTACATGATGCAATTGTATGCTGGTATTGTTATTGTATCTCTTACATCTATTGCTTATATGTTTAATGATATTGTAAATATGTGGCATTCGTTACACGAGTATTTTTTCATTGACCTTATAGAAATTCATGTGTCCCATTAATATATGCCATAAACATAGATTTTAATATTGTAAATCTGTACAAAAGTGAGATTGTTAAAAATGTTACGTTCGTAGTAATTCAATATCGTAAGTGACCAAAAAACTTAAATCCTTTACTTGTTTTTCTGACGACATCCCGAGGCGATATCTTTGATTTCTTTGCAAGTAAAATGCTTTCAGCGCGTTTTGAAAGCATTTCTCGAGCAAAGTATCTTCGGTTGATGGCTTTCCTAGCCTATATCTATTTAGAACAGGCTAATCGGTTTCTGCTCATTTCTCATGTTTGCGTATCCCTTGAGGTGTTATAGAATTTAGTTTGATATAAATGTAAGAAAAATACAAAAATAAATAGCATTTTTAAGCGACTATACCCTTTAAGACAAGAGAAGCCTTGCCTTTTAAGGCAAGAGAAGAATGCTTTTCAAATCTTAAACCTTTGAATCACGAGGGATTCTCGTGATATCTCTTATCGATACGTTAAATTTGGATATAGCTGTCGATAAGAAAAACTTAGAAAAAGCTTGATTCTATTGTAATGGAGATTGTAAACAAAATGAATTTTTTGTTGTGTTTCCGTTAACATTTTAATCGCGGTATTTTATTTCATCGTCGAAACGTATGATAATTAGCATGGATTTTTCGACAACTACCTGAATGAACAATTATCAAACGATTAGCTTCATGATTCAGAATATACATATGGACACGAAGAAAAAAATCGATTCGATAAACATACTAGTTAACATCGAAAACTTTTGTTTGCTGCTATTAAAATATAGATTTCAGGATATAAACAAACTTTACTGATTGTAGCTACGGAACCCTTTCGCCCAACAAAATCTTCGCCAGTTCTTCAATAGATATTTTAGCAAGTAACTACGTACTTCAACATGCTTAACGCAAAAATAACATAAGTTTATAATCTTAGTCAATTAAAATATTGCATAAAAAATATTATGAAATGACAAAAATAGTATGAAAAACAATGTAACCAAATCAAGATGAGTTTATAAGCAATCATAGCGTCGGTTACAATAACTAACTAATAAGAATTAAGATAGTTTTAAGCTCAATGAAATGAAATATATTGAAGTCTCATTTTTCCATACCTTAGCTAATTTTTTTTGTTGTCTTCATGTCGTTTTCTGAACTTATCCCCGTAGTGGATTTAGTACTTACAGCGCGTTAGGAAAGTTAAGGGTAAAGGGTTTCATCTCTCTTCAGTACAAGTTTTCGAGGTAACAACGCTATTCAATATAATTTGACACAATCTTTAACAAAAGCGTTCACAGCCAAAACGACATAAAGGGATGTAGTACTTTTGGAAATACTTTATTATTGTATAGTTCGACGGATGACGCTTTTATCCCAGTTCCAAATGCTTTTTTATCTGAGCTCGTCTTTTCCAAATCCATTGCCTGAATTGGCGAAATTCCTTGGATCTTCGGGCATCCATATTTTAGCTTGTAAAGTGGCGCCTGGCGGTCTTTCTCCAGTGCGGGACCAAGATAGCGAATGCGCTTGGAAATTGTTTCCTGCAACAAATGTACATTGATTAAAATGATGGCATTCTGTTTCCATAGTATTTTTTATTCCTAAACCTGAAACACTTTTTTGTAGCACTATCGAGGGGCCAACCAACATCAAGCCACCGGAGGGTAGGTGGTCACCACCGCCCATGGAGACTCGCATCTCCAGAGAAGTCACCAATATGTTACCCACCTCTTGGGCATTTTATGGAGGAGGTAGTGGGCTGATAGAAAGGAAACAGGCCATCGTGAAGAAAAGGCCACTTAAATTTAATTTTTTAATTGAAACATTATTTTATGAATACAACACCACGTTGTAAATAATACTACAGTCATTATATCGCATGCACGTATAATATGCACAGTTAATTCGCAGATTCAACTTAAAGAAATATAATCGAAATATAATGCACATACCCCCTCCCATTTTTATTCAAGTGAAGTTCAACACAAACATGAAAATGGCTTAAAGCGTACATTTATTTACTTGAAACAAAAACATCAAAGTAAATATTTTATTATACACAATAAATTCTAACATAACTTTTATTGTTCTATGATGTTTACGCCATTCGCCACCCTTCAATTATAGTCGGTTCCCTAGACCATAAATAACGAGGACGTAGACTCGCAGTGTGTCGTCGAATGTTGGTTACTTGCCATCTGTTCTTAAAAGCGGGTCCTCAGTCGGACGAGTGAAATAAATGGAAAATGCGGTTCGGTGTGGAGTAACTCAATTTTTCATACAAAATGTAATTTATGGGAGTCATAAACAATAAAACTATACAGTGCGACTAGGCGATCACGCGCAGAGCACCTGGATTTTTGGAAAGATAAGCCTCGCACAACAGACAGAGATACCTCAAGCTGTCCGGGTACGTAAATAAAACCTATATCAAATTTAAATGAAATACATAACAATTTCTGTGTCTTGTCTTGGAAGCTATATCGTTTTTTAATTAATAATCCGCTTTTAACAAACTTTTATGAAATTTATAGCAACCTATAGTGGGGTGATGGAACCGGCAATGAATTGAATTTAATTTTGTAATCATTAAAATTTAAATCGAAAACGCCGCTCTCAAACTGATAAACAAATATCCTGCATTCTCAATGGTTCCGATATAGCTAAATTAATAATCTCGAGGACGTAGGCGAATCGAGATATTGTTTGAGTTAAAATACTACACAACAACGCTGACGTAAGAGCTTACACGTTCGCGTCAGCAACAACATCGCCCATACAATCCGATGTTTGTTTGAAAATGAATGTGATTGTCGGTGATTTGTCGCAAAATTATCGTCCTCATCTAGTTATAGTGTTGTCGCGAAATAGCTCGACTATAGACTACAATAAAATAATATAACATATACGGTTCCCAAAAATTCTAACCCAAAAAAAGGAGTGAGCTTCCTCCACATGAGCTCATTGAAGAAGTCAAATTTCATAATAATAGTAATCTTTATTAAACATAAATAACAGTCCCATAAGGTCACAACTTTTGTATAATTACTACATTTTATAAAATAATAGCCCTGTGCTTGGAGAAAGTCTACATCTTAGAAGACCACTGAACGGCTGTAGAGGATATCAAATTTTAGGTGCAATGTGTTATCTGAAGGTTATAATAGATACAAACGAAAAATAAGCACGAATGATAGAATTTAAATGCAAATGACAGTGAAGTAGATATTAGAGAAATATATGTGTGTGTGTGTGCGTGTGCGTAACTGCACGCATCGTAACCTTATAGCGCGCGCGTGCGTGTGGTTTGTGTGTTTATATATATATATATATATATATATATATACATATATATATATATATATAAGAAGTGAAATTGTGAGTTGTTAGTATGCTTGTATTATCGTCATTATTTACGTTTTATTCCACATCCGGTTAGCGAATTTTTAATTTCCATGTGATTTAACACAAATTAGCACTTTAAAGCTTAATATTTCACAAACGGGTCCCTGCATTGAAAACAGTTTCCACCTCGCAACGTTTTTCAATAAGCTATTCAATGATATACCATACTATAGGATGAACGATAGAGTAAAAATGCATCCTACTTTTACATGAAGGGAAGGTATCCTAAAATTTGAGACATAAAAATATTATGATGTGGAAATAAAAGGTTTAATAATAATTTATAACAATTATTCACTGAAGAATTGGAATTTGTTAAAATTATTTTGTTGCTATCTTCCATTTTGCTTTCAACTACACAAAACTCACCAACTGATGTCACGGTTGAACGTGCTAATTCCGCCTGTCTTATAGTCATATCAATATTTGGAGTAAATATATAGTTAGTATTGTCCATATTTTGATGAATGGCAACTTCTTCAGCTCGAATATTGGAAACGTCAGTTAGAATTGGTCTGAATTGCTCGCTAAACCACTTGCGAGCAACTTCATACGGTAGTTTAAGTTTCACGATAAAAAATATTCTCATAATTTTTCTTATAGCGAGCCAAAAGAATTACAATTTTAGTAAAAATATTGTAGGACAATACATCTCAGCAAAGGGACGATTAAAACCTTACGTTATAAAACAAACTACAAAACCTATTCAAATACATTACCATTACGCAGTCGGTTGCTTAATCATAACTACAAAACTATCACTCCACAAACTATTACTATATTTACCAAAACATCAACGCTCAAACTTTATATTTAACTATGAATAATTTCACATGTACGCCCAATATTATTCTTTTAGGTTTTCATGCAATCTATGATTTGCAAAAATTTCTTTGATTTTTCAAAGGTTTAGACTCGGTCGTTTCCGAGATAAGGGGAGACCTATCAATTTTCATTTTTATTTAATAAAACCCTTTATTTTTAAATTATAAAACAAATATATATATATAAATAGTGACTCTCACAACAAGCCCATTCATTAGATATGCCACACGGTTTGTGAAACTTCTTTTATTACATCCTAATTTGCCGCCCAAGAGATCTTCACGAGCGAGTTCATTTACTTACGTTACACGTCACAGAAAATGAAATACTTGCCAACTTTTCGACTTAATCGGTATAGTGGAGACAGACACACGAGTGATATCCTACATGGGTTTCTTTTCGGTTTGAGTTACGGAACCCTGGGACAGCAATGCCTAGAGTAAAACCCTAAAGTGACACGGGAACTGGTTTCGGAACGAATAGCAAGATCGCAATCGGAAAAATATTTTAAAGTTTAATTTCCACAGGGCAGCGGGCGAGAAATGGCTAATTCTAAGATAAATCTGTTCTGACTCCTAAAAGTTTTCTTCTCACCGAAGAGTAAACGACATTTTTTAATTGATACGTCCGATACTGTAAATAAAGGTCTAAAATTTACTATAACCAAATGAAGTAAATATACTACTATTTATTGTAAATATCTATTGGTCATCTCAAAATACTTTTATAATTTTACAGCAATTTATCTTTGAATATAGTGCCTTAACCATGTCAAAACCCCAAGTTTAGATTTATGCATTCAAAAGGTCACAAGGAATGTTGATTTTCTACGAGGTGTTACTTTAACATTAAAAATGCTCGATCAAAAATATTCTTGGAATCGTTAATACCCATTAAAACTATACTTCGCGAACAATTATTCTGATTTAAGCGAGCTAGACTAGTTTCCATTTTAAATAAAAATAAATTATTGTAATATTTATAAGTTGGTTAAAACAATATATTCAATTTCATATGCCTACGTTATAAAGTTTTATATAATTTAATAGCTATTTATGAGCTATATATTTTAGTTGTATAATAGATATATATTTCAGTTATATAGCTACATATTTCACTTAAGTAAATAGCTAGTTTAATAACGACCATAGGTAAGAATATGTAGTGGTTATATACAGTTGTAACTCGTGTTTTAGAAAATTATTGAAGGAAACTTTATCGGCGTATGGGAGAAATTTTATAGCAATGTAACGTTTTTCTGTTACACGCCATCTTTTATCTGTTACGCGCCATCTTTATTTCTGTAACATTTTCCACGCGCCATATTTATTCAATGTTATTAATGTCATCGTGGCATAAACATAATTGAGCCACCTGTCACATATACTTTCTGTCAACACCCTAGATCTATTTACAGTTTGTATATATTACATTTTCCTATTATCTGGAAACCTTTTCAACCGACATACATTAACTATATCTCACATTCTTTCGTTGAGTGACTCGATTTATATGCAAGGTTCGATAATTTTCCTACAATTCTATATGGCCCTTATAACATCGCATTAATTGAAAAGTTTTACCTACCACCCTTCTAGGTACATATACCATTACCAAGTCTCCTACATGAAACTCTGAACATTTCTATTTTTGAAACTCAGTAGTGACGTGAAAAATAATATTTCAATTAAATGATTAGCGAAAAAATTTTATAAAGTTATTTGTATCCATGTCTATGATAATAAAAGCCTTTTGCATAAACTTTATCTAATTTAGCTTTATTCAACCAATTTCTGTGAAGTTGTAAATAGTAAATCATTTTTCGAAAAATGATGTCATAAAGAAGTTTCACTTCTTACGTGTGTGCATTAATACAACAGTGCGGTTCATACAAGACATCTACAACATAAATTTCATGAATATACGTTTTATAGCTTTTGAATTGAATAAAATGTCTGTAACATACGGACGGACGGAGGTAAATGACGAAACTATAAGGTTTCCGTTTTCGCCATTTTGACTCGGATCTCTGAAAAAGAAGTCTCAACTGTTCTCTAACTGAAATATAATTTTAGTAACATATTAGCTTCTGATTTTATAAACGGAAATTACATTAACAGTCCATATAATGTGTACATACATTTCTTCATTGAAAGATCTTAAGTATTAACTCAGTTGATAAAGTTTTAAGATTATGAGGTCTAAGATGATCAACCGCAAATATCAATTTTTCCTAATTGACAACTGCCATTGATCGTTTACAAATATGTGCACTAAAGCGATAGTCAATAGCAATTACGTGATCGAAGACTCAGAGCAAAGATAGTACAGAGACTACCTACAATTTTCAAAAGTGTCGTCCCTATATACGTGTCTAAAACTATCAACCCGCCAAATATTGAATAACATTTTCCATGTTTCATGTATTCGTTCTGTAGTGTGACCACAACCGATGCCCGGTCAGATCTATCTAATAGCTTATAAAACATCCCCCGAGAACTCGATAGATATTCTATTAACAATAAACTAGAGGAGTAATTAATATTTATTTAGTGCGATTCTGAGCCGTGTACGTAGTGTAACAATGCACGGCGGGCCGAATGGGGTGCGACGGGCGAATACGCTGTAATGCGGGGGCGGCGGCGCGGGGTGCGGGCGGACAGAAGGAACGGCGCACGTGCGCGCTCTCACCGCCCTTGTCCGTTTGCTAGGGATGTGACTACGTTATTCGAGATGTACACATCTTTATTTTTTTGTACGGAAAATGCAATTGCGCTGGTAACAAACCGGGAGTTTCTTTTTTTCTCATCGATGACAATTATTCGACATTTCATATGTATCTTTGAATTTATTAGGTTATTTGCGCTTGTTTCTATTGTGCAATTTTAAATAGTGCACATCGAATGTTCAATCCTCTGCGCTCAGAGTAGCCTGTATCTAAAGCGGCAATGTACGTAAAACAACAGCATACCGACGTCCTCTATTAATAAAACAGTTTTACTACTCCTATAGAAGTGAGAAGTCAAAATCAAATGCATAAGAGAGATCTGTGTGATATCTATTATTAGTCTAATTAGTTTATACACTAACCGTATAAACACAATTAGATTATACACTAACAGCACGAGCCGAATAATTGAACGGCGTTTATTACGTATTAGCAATTGATTTCTGATTAACAACAATTGCGCAAATATCGCTGTCAATCATCGGCACAGAAAAAGACGGAAATATACGTTCGTCATACAAAAGGTATTGCTGACCTTGTTTTGCATACATCGCGCGATGGGTTGGCAGTCGCTAATTTTACGTGATACACAAGCCGCAAACGAATCGGAGTTCAAATCGAGTATCATAGACATTTAATTACCACGATGGATAGTTAATATTTTTCGCCATATTAAAGTTATTTATGGCATTCATTGAAGGGACGGCAGTATGAAAATAAGCAATTTTTAATATTTTACTATTTCGATGAGAAAATTGGCGATTGCATATTTATATTTTAACCATCACTTTTCACATTGAATGCAATGAAAGTTGACGTGCTGAAGCCATTTTACTGCCTGCATTTCTTTTAAGTTTTTGATAATGTAAAATACCCGACTTTTTTGTGTCATAATATATGTCTGTTAGTTAAACATTCCTATAGGTCCCAATGCGAAAGTATCAAACTACGTTCTTTATTTTTATTATAAATATATTTGCCAAAAGAAAATACTTAATACTAAATAGTCAATGCATTCGTACAAAATAGAATTACTTTTTTGGTTTTATTAATAACTTAGAAATTTAATAGGCAGGCTAAATAACCATACAATTAGAATAGAAAAGGGTGTAGAGTAAAATGGCAAAATATATTTTTATTAGTAGTTTACTCTGACGTCTCGGAGCGTTTTTATTTTTCATTTATAATTTTTCCAATAAAAAAATTTAAAATATTTAATAGAAATACGTCACATTTCTTATTCCATTAATATGAATGCTATAGAATATATATTTGCGTAAGGGTTATGAACTGCTTAATAAATCGGGCATACGAATCGAAATTTGTCTTATCAGATATGCGGCTTACAATTGAACTTAGCCCAATATTACCAACGCTGGATCCACACTGTCTGACAAACTTCGCTCTCGCCTGTGCTCGTCAGCAATACACCATCCTCGATATTGCTTCTCCTAACATAACTTCCCTTAATCCTATTACTGTTCTATAGGCTCTGATAAAGAAGTCACGCAAACGTAAAAAGCGGCAAAATTTAAGTCAAAAAACTTCGTTTTGGTTTACAAAGAAAACAATCGGTAACTTTGTTCTTCAAATCGCCAGCGTTTTAAATAAAATATTGTTTTTACGTGTTTCACACGTGAATTGTACAACGAAAGAAAAGTTTCTGAATACCATTAGGGTAAAATAAAAATTTTCTTTCACATTTTTATTCGTTTCGTTAAATTATACCTCAATATTGTAACGAAACGTAATTTATCGAAATCGGTAAATTGCGTTGGCATCACTAAAGCGTGGCGCCCGACGACTACAACTAAATAACAGTTTAGAGTATGTCACATGTCACGATGGTCGTAATGAGTATATCCGGTGATTGGTTATTAGCCAATGTGGCAGGTTTTCATAAAATATTACGATTTCCATAGCGGTTTTCGAAAACAAAAACAATAAGGATAGTTGTTTAAAGACTATAAATTCGTAGCTATTGAGCAAAATTGTATTAGAATTTAGCAAAATTGTATTAGAATTTCAGCAAAATTATATTAGAATTTAAGCATTTTTGATGGTGCAAATTTAAACATTTTTTACAACAACTAAAACATAAAA
>BGZK01004012.1:0-17008 GCA_005406025.1 Eumeta japonica | reverse complement strand
GGATGTATTAAGTTGAAATTAATACCGAATGCCAAAGCTATACGTGATTACACACGTAAATACATGAAATTATAAATATGTCTACATTTTGAAATTCCTATAAATCAAAGCCTATAACGTACCTACTTCCCATTGACCTAGAATCATGAAATTTGGCAAGAAGAAACGTTTCACAGTATAAAGATTGGAAGAACTCCGAAAATCGTTCATTTGTAGTTATATAACATGATTTTTTGTGTTATTATAAATTTACATTTGCAATGGGAGTATGGATCGCGATTTAGACCAATACTTGGGATAGTTTTTTTAGCTTCCCCCAATGACAATTTAAGATTTTCAGCAATTCGGATATTAAAAAGAAATCGGAAGTATTTTTTGAAAAGAAAGCAAAATTTTCAGAATTCCTGGAACCAATATTTCGCCAGTATCGGTATTGAATATAGACAAAAATGATCAAGACTTGGTGGATAAAATATCTACATACCTAATTAATTTTATACGAAATCCTCAGAGGCGAGTCTTCGCACTTGTTCAGTTTTTTTTCCAGATAGTAATCATATTAACAAGAATCATTGCAATCCGTAACTTGCTCATGTACAGATGCATTGAGCGTTTTATCCTTGTGCATGCATGCTGCAGTCAAGTGTATAATTATGAATTTTCATTGAAGTAACAATTTACACAATAAAATAATCCTTGCGTATTATCACTACATAGTGATCTACATTCAGAAAAACTTTTTCTTTGTATTAAGTTGAGGGTTTTCCAATAATCTTATTTTTGAAGCTTATTTATTTTATCGAACAACAATAAAATAAATAAATTTCAGTTATAAGTTCTAAAAGATGAATCTAGTTTTATTGAAATCGGAAAAATTTAATAGGTTTTTAGTGGTATTTCATCTATATATATTCGTCTATATTATTCTTAAGCACTTCATTGTCTCGATGTATGTAAAATCCTGGCGTTGTTTTCGAGCAACTGCCAAAGAGGATTGTATCCTATTATTCGCTTTTGATAAATATTAACGTAGGCAGTATTATTGTCTTTGAATCTGAATTTATTACGTCCAGTATTTTACAATTTCTAGCTGAAAATCTTTTCATTAAATGGTTTCATACACATATAATAGACAGTGAGACACAAAAAAATAACTCACGAGACGGTATTTTTTAACCTAAAACAAATCTCTACTGCTTATATTGTATTGATAATACATTTTTACTAAGAATAAGTAATATCCGTGAAATATTTATAAAATCCATGTCAGAGAATGTATGTAATTTTGCAAAGGGATTGCCTACCTTATTCCTCGCTCATAATAATCCTAATAGCAGTAATTTACTACATTCAAATCGAAACCTATTTATTCCGGCGGTCGGCAAATCCCGGAAGGCGGGCGGGTGGCGCGAATCCGAATGCACTAATTATTATCTTTTATTACGCGTATGTCGGATCTCTATCAAATCGAACCGCACATCCTTTCGTCCGTGATAGGATCCCTATAGTACGAAAAATATAAATCTTCATGCGCACCGCCAGACAACGGCCGGGCGACGGTGATAACGGCACCAGCCGGGGCGAATGTACGTCGATTGATCTAAATATACGGAGAGCGTTGCCGCGCGCCGTGACCCACATGCGAGGACGCCGCCGGCGGGCGATGCGTTCGCGCCCGCCTAAACGGCAGATTGCATACCGGTAATCTCGTTACTGCTATTTATCGTGATCGACGCCCGCGAATAGGTTGGTCATGATTGCCGAGACCGGCAGCCCGCCGGGTCCGTGACCCGCACACGGACGCCGCGTTGGCGCTTGACCCGACCCCTGCTCCTGGCTCTTAACTTGCCCACCTTGGGCTACTGTTGAAATAAAACTTCTGATCGTCTGTAATTATAAAAGCGGACGTTTGTTTAAAATTTATTTTACGAGATATTTAATGAAAGTCAAAGTTAACATTTATACGTGCACCTTCTTACAGTGTATGACTGCATTAAAACTAAAATTAATTTAACCCTTGTCCAAAATACACCCGTATAATTTAATCCTACAATAAAGTGGATTCTAGAATATAAAAGGAATGAATCTTAACAACGATAAAGGACGATTTATAAACCAATAATGACTATCGATTAATATGAACACTAAATAATGTTATGATTTTCCAGTCCTTACAGCGTTTTTCGTATGTCACAACATGCGCTTTTATATAACTCAAAGCTTATAGACGCATTAGTCACCTGAGAACGTTCAACATTTAATTAGCAGCTTTTGTCTTATTTTCCCCGGCTTCGGAAATTTCCGCGAAACATTATAACGCGTGGGCAACCCAGCCGGTTCAGCTGTAAGCGCGGCTCCGCGCCGCGCGCGCACGATCGCTGTGTGCGTGAGTGAAACGCAATTCGCCATTCCTCGTTTCGCCAGATGCTTGCAATGTTTGCAACATCCACCTACTTATACACAAGCCCGGCACGGCAACTTGTAAATTGATGAGCTTTATCTAAACCATTGTTGAATTTAGTGGAAGGAATTCGGGTACATGCAACATTTTCTATCCACTTCGCGAAAATTGCATCGGTTAGCGCGTAAATCTTATCTATCGACTGGATACATTCGACACGGTTTCTTTAGCGCGCTTTTGTGCTGTACATATAATAAACAACTTGTGAGTGATAAACTTATACAGCGTGAGTACCTCATCCTTTGTACGTACATGGAAATTAGTTGTAAATTGAGGCTTATTAGATTTTTTCTGCGTGAGCAAACAATAAATTTTTGGAACGGACAACCGTTAATTGTTAGACAATTATTACTTAATATGAAACTGGATAAGGTATTATGTTAGGTTTATTGATGTTATTCGATATAAAACATTTTAAGACGATGATGTTAGTAACTAATAGAAGTATAGGAACGTTTGAAAATATATACGTTAAGCAATTCATTTATCAGCGCTAAAAGTAAAGTGCGTCTAAATTGATCATCTAAGCAAAATAACGATAATTCAAGTTCAGGTTATAACCTACATAAATGGTCAATACGCAGACTATTTACCTACATTAATAATCCGCATAAAATAATTATTTTGTTTTGTTTTTTACAGAAAACCGACCGAGTTAAGCATTTGCTTTTCACGTATTATTGCACTCGAGAACATGCGATCTTAAAATAGCAGCACGATAACTACAATGTTTTGAGTTGCTCAAATTTCTGGAATTATTAGAAACATATTACTAGAAACTCAATTACCAGGCATTTCAAATAATATTATCGATAGAAAACGGCGGCTCACTGCCAAGAAATTATACTACTTGTTACAAAGTTGTATAACCTGAATTCAAGGACCAATTGAACTTTGTATCGCGGCTCTTTGCTTACGTAACCTTAGGTTCGGTTAAAATAGGAATAGTATTTGTAATCCGGATGAGAGGAACGGATTTTATACAGTACCTCAATAACGATAACTTTATTAAAAATCACACTATTTGTTCTATGATTTGCTTGAGCCGTGTTTGTATTATGATTGTTGAATTACAAATACAGATTCCCTCATTCAACTCGATTATAAACTGTTTATATTGATTTTAAAATTTAAATATATGTCATAATACTACATGTATGATAAGTAACTGATAGGAATTGGCGACAGAATTTGTAATGAGACTAAAATCAAAAAAAATTATTTCCAGAGAAAAATGATCCATACGCGTACGCGCAGTTTTTAGCGAAAGCTAGTTGTGTATCTCATAATTTATTCATATTATGTAACTGTGAATCACGATGATATATTTTTACACTATCAAAAGAAATTTATTTATTAATATCTTATATATGGAATGGAATTATGTTTGTATAATATAATAACACTAGCCGTTTAATCATTCATGTAGTAAAATTAAAAATATGTACATATGCTATAATTGTAGAATAATAAATAAATGTTTGATCACATAAAAATAAACAAAATTATTGAGAAGTCTGATTAAAAATATATGTAATAAACATTCAAATCTATAAGCAAGTCTTGGAATCCATCACATTTAAGTTTTACCAATAGGAAAACTGGTATGCTCGTAGTTTACACGCGAGCAACTAACAAAAGTATCTCAAAATATCATTGCGCAACAGCAATAGTTTGGTCAATGTCAGCGACGGGTAACGCCACCGCACAATGTGTTGCGACTGTATGTTTCGCTCCGAACGGCCTACAATGCTCGTTTTGTACGAACCTCGCCGAAAAAGAGCCTATGCGTGCGTTGAGCAATTGAAGAGATCGAGTCGGTCAGTTGTAGAATCGTCCTTTTTAACCCTTAAATTTCAGGCAACGAAACCTTTCCCTTTTTGACGCTATTCATTTTTAATACGAACGTATAGCCGGAGCGTGAAGATTTACCTTCAGAAGAGAGTCAGTTTCTTTTGTTTCTTTTATGTTGTGAGAAGAAAATTTGTTGTGTCTAAAGTACAGGTATCGTTGTGTCTGTATTTTTTTTAAGTTCTAAATTGTTGCGCGCTCGCAACTATATACTTCACACCAGTAATTAATTATATATGCGACCCACGACGTATTAAGTCAAATTGACACTTTTACTTGGACTGAAGTTAAAAACTCAATGGTCGATTTGCGCGAAGTCAGGATCGAATCTGGTGACTGATGATGTGAAAATAACGCTCCGGTTTAGCTTTGAATCTTCAACAACTTTTTGTATACATCAAACAGCTCTCTGCGGATCGATTAAATAAATAAAAAGCGCACAAAATATTGTAATAATGATGGTGAGAGAAATTTTAATTGAAATGATATAGTTTTAAAGCCAACGATTAATATTATTGTAAATTAATTTAGATTGTTAAAATTCTTCTCTATGGTGATTTTGGTTTTATACATGTTGAAAGCCGCTGTGTAAAGGTATTCACGCGTGCAACTAACCAGAATTTTCGCATCCCTGTTTATGAGTTATCATGTTTGTCCTTAAATTATTTTTTTTCTAATGAGAAAAGCTGGTCCAGAATGATTCATATTCGCGCGGCGATGATTCCGTACAACAAACGGCAAAAAACAATCTGAACTTCGAGCTACCACTTCCCAAAGAAGAACCTCGAAAAAGGTTATTTAGTTAACCGTGTTATGATTGCAGTAACGTTATGATTGCATATATCGAGCATTTTATTGACACAAATCTTTTCATTATATCATATTTATATTTACTTACCGCGATTTTTTTTGAAACCCGATACTATACATTGAATTTGAAAGCGAGATCAAACCTTTTCCAAAAAAAAAAACATCATATATGCCATTGTATCTTTTTTTATTTAACCGTGTAGAAAAACAAGAAAAAGTAAACGGCAGGCCTATCAATTTGAAATAAGATTGCCTTGTTCTATAGTTAGCCCTTAAATGAAGTAAATAATTTAGTTACCGCGACACGGGTAGGTATTCGTTCGTGACCCGATTCAAGTCCGTTTCTACTATCGTAGTATTTATAATCGACCTACTGAGCGGGATTGTGTGTAGATTAGTGTCATTTCGTCACAATAATACAGAACGAGTGATGAGAATTTTAAACAGCTGTAATGGAGCGTTTAAAATGCAAGGCGCGTCACCAAGATGAGCCCATCGGTGTCAATGACGATACACGACTCAAAAGACTTTTATGTTAATTCCTGCGGCATTTCTTTACTCCGTACTCGCATAGAACGTGCTAAATCGCGATGATTAATAATAATTCTAATAAATGTGCCAATAGAGAATTTAGTTGTTGTTGATTTTAGAAATTACTAATCTATTAAGTGCAGTTCATTTATAACTTTCCGCTGAAACAATTTAAAAATTGAAAAGATAGAACTTTACTCGAACTAATGTTATTAATGTTATTCTCGAAAATCGAATTCCGATCTTGGGTTTTAGGGTTGTAGAAATTTATTTTGTCCATTTTCCAGTGATGTCTGTATGTCTGCAGCGCGCGTGAACGTTACAAACTGCATAATCCTTGATGGTTGGATGTTTGGTAGTGGGTCATCTTTTTGTACTCAAAAAAAACTGGATCGATTGCCGTAAAGCACATGAAAATCCAACGAAACGGTCACCCGCCACGACTATGTTTGTTTCAAAATGCTTATTATATTTAAAGAAACAAATAGTACGTATAGGGCATACGTACTATTTATTTTACAGGTATCCTTTGTTATAGTTTCTTAAATTTTTAACAAATGAATTCGTTTCACGAACACGTGTTTATATTAGCAATGTATATCATTAAAACACTTTTTTTTTTGTAATCGTACAATTTAATTATTTAATTTTGTTTATAAACATTGATTTCACAGTTCATTTAAAACGGACGGTCGACAGCTGATTCTTCTTTCTCTTTCTTTTTTTTTCCTCTAACCCACTGCAACACATACACGCCATTTGTAGGCTGTGTCATAAATAGCAATTAGAATAGCGCGTCCTTCTCCTAGTTGCTGTTACTCATGTCCGTCACATTTCACGAAGTTAAATCCAAGGCGGGAATTGTATTTAAGCCTTCTGGTTTGAAGACATCTCGAAATCGTGAATGAAATTATGATAATCACAATTACACTTCTATCTATCTATTAAACGGGTAAATGAAAGTTCTTTTAGGTTTAGGATGCCTCTGGTCATTCGCTTAGTCTATATCGAATAGAGACGTTTGGTTCTAAGACTCATTAATACCATATTCGATTAATGTTACGATAGTATATAAAATTATGATAGTCCATAAAAAAAAACCATCACTAAGTAAATATTAGTTTGTGATATTTAAAAGAAATCCGGAGCAATAATTCAAAGAATATTGGATCACTTTAAATGACGGAACTTAGAGGGTAATATAAATGTTATATAAATTTTATAGATTTCATGCACTAAATGTTTTATGAAATAAGTTTGTACTCAACTAGTTGAAAGACGAAAAATGACGCACTTCTAACCCACAAGGATTTAAAGCTATAAATGCCTCTTAATTTTACTTCTCAATAAAGTTTTTTTGCATAGGCATGTTTTAAGTCGACCTTGCGTCTTTTGAATGTAAATTTGAGAATATCTATGTGGCAATAAAAATATCTTCCCCTTTAAACTATTTAATATGTAATACCGTAAAAATATTATAAAATTGTTTGTCAGTACCTAAGTAATATATAAGCGACTTATACACAAAACAGTAGTTTTAGATTTCGATGCCATTTAGCCTATTTCTACACGATTGTCTATTTCTATAACGAAGAAGTTATAATAAGGTAAATATTACTATTTTTTTTACTTTTTTATGATGTCACTGTGAATGTCATTGCACTTTTCGTGTAATTTTCATACATTGTATGGTTGGGAATTAGTTTCGCTTTTTTGTCTTACAAACTTCAAAGCTAAGAAGCAAAAATGTTTTAATTTCCACATTTTCGGATAAAAATCATTAACTAATGCGATTATAAATTCAAAAGTAGTTTTGGATAACTAAATCAATAAGAAAACACTTTTATACGTATCAACTGTATTAAATACGTAAAATATTAAATACGTAACTGAAGTATTTAATACTTCGGTCACTGTTGATACACACATTAGAAAAAAAAAAATTAATCCTCAAAATATATACTCTGTATTGAGTTATAGACAAATAAGAAATTTCTCACTCGTAAATCGGTGCGAGCAAATGATTCTTACCATGATGTTAATCACGTTTTTGCCAAAATTTTCTATTGGGAAAACCGCCCGTAATCTTATATATGGGCAGATAGGCAGACAGACACACTCTTAATATTTTTGATATTATGTAAGGTAACTAAATTCGCTGTTATTTTCTTTTAGAAATCTAGTTGCCTCGAGCTAGAGATGATGAAAAATGAATTTCTCATCACAACGCTAGACGACATCTCATCAAGACGCTACTGTCTTATATTACAATCGAGTTAATCCTAGAAGTCCTTCTGTCTGTAATCATACTTCGTATAATATGAAGTGTGATTACAGACGGATAACCTTGAGTTACTCTTAAGTTCAATAATGAAGATCAAATTCAATAAAATATATTAGCACTGATTGAAAGCGAGTTATCTTGTAATAATGATTTTCTTTTATATAAGAAATAAAAGATTGTGTACATAAATAATTATACAAATATATGTGTTTACGTAATAATCAAATATATAAGTAAATCGTCTGCTGTTATAAAAAAAATAAATGCGGCAAAGGTAACTGGAATATACTTGTAAAAGACATTTTCAGTGAATATATATATGTATTTACTAACGACTACTTGCGTGGACTTAGTCGTGGAGGTAGCTTGTTTACACATATATATAAACAAAACGAAATAAAACATAACCTACATGACTCAAGGATAGCGTAGCTCTCTAGTATTAAGAGTAGGTATTTTAGGGACCGTTTCAGTGGTGTCAAAGATTACCGCCCAACAACGAATTTCACCTTTTTACGAGTTTAAATACATACATAACCAATACATAAATGAATTTGTAATACAGTTCGAAGGCGACAATTATTGACGCGCGAGTCCCTAGTAATGAAATGGGCTAATTACAATACCGTTTTGGCATACAAAATTGTTTGTCGCGACCGAGTTCGGCCGCCGATGGCGGTGCCGTGCGACACAATTTACACAAATCGCTCGCTGACCCAAATGCGGATTGCGACGCCGCAGCCACCGACACCGGCCGGCGCTTGTGCAACGCGCGCGACGCGGGCCCGCCGCACCGGCCGATTGTTAATTTGTAATGCAGAAATTAAAATGGAACGGCCGCGGCGCGAGCGCGACCATCGTCGGCCGCGTCGAGGGTGCCGGAGGTGCGTTATTGAAGGGCTTTATGAAACGATCGCTCGCAGCCGTCCGATCTCGTTGCGGTAATCGCTACTAAATCGTTACTGTGACGTAATAACTTTTGATACGCGCGCACAAGTAACGCGGATGTTTACGGGGAGGCGCGGGGGAGGCGCGGCGGGGTGGTGGGTCGCGATGCGCCTAACAGTTTCACTGCGACGGTATCGGAACTACGCACGTGTCGTTGCAGGCGTTGCACATTGCACAGGGCCTAGGGCGGTCACCAATTCGATTTCGAATGGGTCAATATAAACATTAGAGCGTGTGAATCACAATATGTCGCTCAACATTAGGTACGATCGCCGCATCGAACAATGAAGGTGATGTTTTGATGTGACGAGCCTGGAACTAAAGTGGCCTGGAACTAAAGTGGCCTATGTAACGTTTTTACCGAAATCCACCTTTATGCATATTCCAACTCAAAATATAAATTCTATTATTATGTTTCAATATAAACGTAGATCACTAAGTTACCATAAAAATGCATATAATTAATTTTATATAAATCTATAAACCTATAGTTAAGACAAACGCGTTGTCCCTGTTTTCTCAGAATTTAATAATGCTACATAGACAGACCACTTTGGTTTCCAGGCTCGTCATATGTGTTGCTCTAAGTCTTACCACGGATTATACTATTCTAAAATACTTTTATTAATTGTAATTATCAGTTAAATGTATAATAAAAGAATAGCTAATTTGCAGTGATAGGTAATAAATAGGAACAAAAAATATATTTTGTATATTGTTTCTATATATTAAAAGAAAATTCTCGTGGTAGCAGCTCGTGACTATTATGCTCCTAAAAGAAAGATCTACGAACGAATATGAGCATTAATATTATTCAGATGAATGCATAAAAATATATATACATGATTTCATACGCTACATGTCTTTTAGCTAGTTGCAAATTGTATACAGTTCTTCGCTTGAGTTGTTTGTTGGGCAATTCAAACTAACGTATGCTACATAAGAAAAGTGCACCTAGTGTATTGACCAATATTTTTGTAGTAGGTGTGTATGTGTGTACACACACACACACACACACACACACGCACAATTTTTACCCCTCCTCCACTCGGTGACCAACCGTAGTTTTTGGCGCGGAAACTAGAGGGGGGGCGCTCTAGTTTTCGCGTAGTAATCTATAAATATGATATTAAATTATTTTTTACTAACACAAAGTTAATAATATATTCAAGAAGAAAAAACTCGTGTAAAAACATATTGTAAAACCTTTTGCAATGACGAATCCTTAAAGACCTCCCACCCTGAACGGGTCATATAGTATGGGTATGTTCCCTAATATTATAACTAATATTATTCGGAGTTCTTCTAGTTGATGATGGTTTACATAATTATTATATTTATAATTTATATAAGCTCTGTTTTGTTTGGGAAACTCTGAATTACAATATTAATAAATGACGTAAAACATTACAGAGTAGGTATCTTCTGCACAGACAATGTAGTCGGTTTTACGAATTCGACATCAATTATTACATTATCGTGTCATAAAATGTACAAGTAGTAACGTGACTTGCGTAAAACTTAATGTAAATGTTAGGGTTTATTTGTGTTATGTAAGTAAATTAATGTGGTAGTTATTAAATTATACATGTACATGAATATAACAATTACCTTAGTTCTTTTTTAACAATTTAATATAAAATTATATTTGAAGCACATTTGTCACTTATTTTGTAAACAATAAAGAAGGAAGACCAATAAAGTCATATGTGACGTAGTATATGACTTATTTATATATATATATATAATAATAAACATTAAGGATGAATAAAAAAATAGTTACGGCTGTTTTTAAAGTTTTTTTATAATAAACTTCTTTAAATGAGGTACCTATATTAAGTGAAGGCGAACTACAAAGAAGCCAAATGTGAAAAATAAATAAAACCAATAGTTTTTTTATAAAAAGATTTTAATGTACTTCTAAAGTGCTATATCTATACAATATAGGTATGTATATAATTATTGTTACATTTTTTTGTCTAAAAGCAATCTCAACGTGTTCAGTATGCGCGTTTTCATCCCACACCATAATTTGTCCGCTGCCCATAATAACATAAAGCTAGCGTAGCACAAATTAAACAGCGCGGATGTGTTCATTACACACCGCGGACGTGATGCGCCTGCAAGCGAAACGATATTCAACGCATTCGACGACACGACCGCTCCTATGACCACCGGCTCGAACACCGACTCGGGATTCGAGCAGCCAGCGAGGCCGGCGCGACCGACGGCGGCCCGCGCGTACGGCGGGCGGCGTCGTTGCGACATCGCGCTGCGCAAGAGGGGCTCGTCGCGCGCGGACGGCCGTTTCACAAGTCTAGCTCCGCGGGCTGAACGCCGTTGGCGTAACCGGAGCCAAAATGTGAACATCGCCGATAACCGCCCGGACGGACGGGCGATACGTCGTTTCGACGTGTTCGACGGAGTCGTAGTCGAGACTGTCGCCGGTCGCGGTGTTGTCATTGTAGGTGGATACCAAAAAGAAAATTACTGAAGAACGCTTATTCCACTGGCTCGTCGATGGAATGAGATAAGCGATAAGTTATAGCGTAAAGGCGTAATAAATTAACATTTTTTGATCTGTTAAAATATTACACCGTACCTGTGAACCTAGCACGACGCCCTAAAAAAGAGGTTCCTATAGGGCTATCCCTTTCATTCGTTATGTTGGTGCGAGAAGGACAATTCTATAGGGAGGACGTTCTCTAAAGCGTCATGCTAGGGCCGGTAACGATTGCGAAATTTGAAAAACGCACGCCCCTGTCAACGGATTTTCTATTATGCTTTTCTGTCAAGACATCTATAGATTTTATTTATAGTTGATTAGATGCTTCTCAGATTTATTTATTTCGCTTTTGCAGGCACATGGATTTAAGATGGTACAATACATAAAAATAAAAATCGGAATGGGCGTTTTCCTGTGGACCGAAACGAGTTTTTTTCCCTATCGACCATACGTACTTAACATGTTTACAATAAGGTCCAATTTCCCGAGGCTCGGCCAAATTGGGTGGTTTTGCAAAATTGAGTTTATTTTAATAAATGAAAATAATATTTCGAAAATTAATCAATGCATGTTGTCCAAAGTTAGCTGCTTATAGTTTTTTATGAATAAAAATAAAATAACGCCATTGAAATTGTGAGAGTAAAACATCCCCAAATTGTTTGGTAAAATTTTATTCTATTTTCAAGAAAAGATTCTATTTTTTGACATAAAATGATATTTAAATTACTGGTTAATGTAATGCATTCGAGTATTTTTCCTAATTGTGAAGCCATATTCTTAAAAATTAATTTTCGTCCTTTTTAAATTAACTTATTTTAAGGTATTGTAACAGTTTAACTAACTAAAAGTCATTATGATGCAAATATGGGTACCTATATAATATTTGATGTTAAAATTGTATTAAAAGACCTCGTACAACCGTATGCCATTGGAATAATTTTATTGTAGTAATTATTCATTGTGCTCAAAAATATCAAAAGCATTCTGAGATCTTATTAATCAAGCCGTTTGAGAAACTCGTATTTAGAATACACATACTTTATTATCGTTATTTAAGAGGAAAAACAGCGCATTTAGCGTTTAGGTGGCCATTTTAAAAACTTAGATCCTCGTAATATATAGATTAACTTTTGAGTTGAATAACACAAATTATCGTACTCGTGAATTGTTATGGAGCATATTATTTATAAAACCTACTTTAAAAAAAAGATTATTCTTAATTGTCAATCCTCATGAAAGAATTAAAACAAATCATGTTTTTCCTTTTTGACGTAATAACATCTTATAAATCGATGAACGCCGGCTGCACACACGAAAAAGCATGACTCATTGTCACGTTCCGCCTGAGCCAAGCGTGCAAGCGAGAGCGTGGAACAAGCGATAGAGAGGCACGAACGGCCAAAGCGTTCCGCTTGTGACGCATCTGTCTCTTCACTGTATGATTTAAATGGAAAATATTTGAATTAACGAGTGCAAATAAATGTTAATTTATCGAAAACATTGTCATATTCAATTAACTCCTTCTTTGTATTACACAAAGTAATGATAATTCAGTGTTAATAATTCAATTCATTTCATTAAAGAATGCAATTTTTCATCAATGTTTTCTTATGACATTCTCACGTAAAATTATCGTCCGTAAACCGACTTTACAGACAACCAATTTTCTTTCCAAAGGCATTGCAACCAAGGAACGGTGGGTAATGATGGCGGAATAATCATGTAATCACAGCTCAATATTCAGTGATGGGCTATCCCGCGCAACTAGTGTAAAAAGTTCGGTTAGGTAAACTTCTCTCCGTCGCAAATTACGTTTCATGAAAAAGGTCTAATTCTCAGCAGTGGACGGCACAAACTTGGTATAAAAAAAACCGGTCAAGAGCATATTGGACCATGCTCAGTGTAGGGTTCCGAAGCCGCTACTAAAAAGACATGCATTGCAGATGAAAAAACAAAACTATGTATTTTTTTCCATATTCACAGAATAGGTATAAGGACTTTAGTAGCCTGTAACTAGAGAAACAAGTAGGTATGTCAGTATTATTCTTAAAATAGTTAAAATTAAAAGCACCAGCAAAAGCAGCGTATTTTCATGGTATGTCCTTTTACAAAATGTTTGAAACAGTGTTTGAACCGCTAAGGAAAAATATTTTTGGAAGTCGACTTTGTAGATATTATTTGACAGTTTTCCAAAGGGTCTTATTATCAAATTGGGAAGTCGATGAATGGTCAAAATTGTGATTTTCAACACTTGTCATGGATACTACTCTATTTAGACTTATTTGAAATGCTCGTTCTTCTTACTATGTGACCGTGTTTGATACGTTCCAACACTGTATTGTGACCATCATCGAATATCGGAAAGGACTCGAAAAAGTGTTTTGTATCAAGGAGCGGTTATCGTGAAAACTTGACCTGCAGCACTCGTGCGCAATGCGATAGAAATGCAAAATGATTTAATGTGAACCAATGTGGACATTAAACGGCCGCATGGTGTATAAATAAGGAATTATAAATAGCAATTTATCGTGAAAGATAATTCACTCTGGAATAAGTCATTAACATGTTACTGGTCAATGGTGGTCGCGATATTTAAATTGCATGCCACGTTTTTCATCGTTGTAATCTAATTAGCTATATTGTCTTCTGTAAAAAAATGCATATCCGATTGCTGTTAATCTGATACACACAATTTAATACATTACAGTTTTGTTAGGAATTATCATTACGAAACTAATGTACTTCTCAACAAAGTTCGTAGGTAGTTAGTTCGTTTTCAATAAGTCTATTAAAATTTTATATTTATCGTATAGTATCAGTGCGTATGGTCTTAGATCACACAGTAATATTATAAACAAGTGGCTGATGCCATTAGATTGTTATGAAAGCAATAAAGAAGTTGAAATTTGCAAATTTATTTTTTAACGTTAGTAATAACACTTGTCGTCCATTTTGTCTAACCAACATCTCTCTTTTTGATGTATTACGAAAAAGAAACTAGTCAAATATGTTTTGAAACCACATGCAGTGTAGTGCTTTGTATTATTTACTTAAAATATCTAAACAATTGAGATTTTATCATAACTTGAAATGTGACTAATTAAAATATTAAGCACATAAGAGTATAAAATGTATAATCCCTTTCATGTAAGAACTTGATCTCCATAGATTCATAACCATTTCGTATTTTGTTCACTTTACAACCGTGAAATAGTTTATAAGTACCTAAACATTAGTAAGTTTTACTCAAGAAGAATCATCATTAGGAATCTATGTCACGAAGTAGCGAAATAAAATTAATTGAAATGAAAGGATACATTAATGCAATATTTGATATATTTTGAAAAGTTTTCTACTTGAGTATGTATGTACATATTAGGTACGAAAACCTTTAATTGTTCAATGTTCAAAATAATTGTTTAATAGTGATAATTATGGAATCCACAAACCTTGCTAACGTATACATAGTAAAAAGTGAATATTTCAAATTAATGTTCTTTGAGTGATTATTTCATGGTTGATAATTTAGTAGGCAGTATTGTATGTATACATATTGTAAAATGTCCACATTTCAGTAGATTCTAAGCATTCGTCCGTATGTTGAAGATTACGCACGATAAGAAACACGATAAAAAAAAAATCCGTCGCTCAGTTGCATTATGAATGAAGAGCTGTCTGTACTCGTAGTTTCTCAAATTTTTTAACGCTGTATGAAGCTTCACATTGAACTGGATGTGGCTGATAAATACTATTAAAATCCTCGGGGAGACGGCGAAGTTATATGGTTTTAACACGGATGGTGATAATTAAAATGTAAGGGTTTGGTTTATGCCTTTGGCTTTTGGGTCCTGAAAAAGAGTCACTTGGCCCCCAATCATCAGGAAAATAATTAATTTCATTAATTTATAAACAGATTATTCATGGACTTCATTAATGAACTTGAACCCTTTCGTTAAGTCGGAAATTGTTGCAGCCACTAATTTTTTTTAAAGGTGATGATATTAATTCTGTAGAATTTTTCAGTCCTTATTGTTACAACTAGTAATACTGTCCGTTATTGAAATCGTACTAGTACTTCAAAAGCCACAAAATAATGATATATCTGGTGATGTACACAATTTGCCCTTTCGTATCGAAATTGAGAAATAATCCTTTTTTTCGGTTTTGGTACTTGGAATTTTGCTCGATGTATTTCGTGAGATACGTTATAAGCATTTTTTTTATAAAACTTGTTATTTATTTAGTGATTTGGTTTTGTCGATTGTTTTGTTATATTTCTGATCTAACTGTTATAGTTTCGTTTATTAAAAATACTTAAGGGATGATTTTGTGTCCGTCTTCATGTCTGAAGACTAATATCTTGTTTACTTAAAATTTTGCATATGTTAGAAATTGATAGGAGTTTTATTATACATCAATTTCTAATTTAAAATAAATTACTTTTTCGAGTGTCGAGTTTAATATTTACCGATAGAATTATTTCTGAAAATTATGAGAAAGCATTTTATGTGATCTAAGTTGCACATTAGTTGGGTATTTCCATCAAATTCTCATTAAAAAATGTTTACGTATCAAGGTAGGTCCACTCATTGGAATACGTACTATATATTACTTCCAGTGAGCAATTCTTGTATAAACATATATAAATATAAATTCATACACACGGAAACGGCCCTAACGATTTCGATGTCAATTTGTACTTTGATAAAGTTTCAACCTAGTTTATCTATGTAGGTGTCTTTCCTGGAAAAACGAGATAAAAATGGCACTACGTAAACAAAACACAGGCTAATTTTGCAGTTACTCTGGGTTATATTACGTATCTCAATATTTATTATTGGAAATGAACTTTGCAAACTGTTCTTGCGGCAAGTTATCACATTACCCATGGCAAATTTGAAAAACACCGAGCAGAGTTTGGTTGTATAAATGTTTTGTATTAATATAACATTACGATAACGCAATACACATGAGCATTGATACAATGAAATTAATAATACTTCGCTGATACATGTTTGTAATTTTGTAGAATTTTATAAAAATCATGACTTAGTGTTCAAGTAATACGTATGTATTAAGTTTATGGTATTGTGATTGAGATGAAAAGCTCAACGGAAATATGGGAAAAAAGAATTGACCTCGGTTTTGCGCAATTAGTACTGTCAATATTATATTCTATCTTATGGAAGTGATTTCCTCATAAATGTTTGTACGTTCTCCACATTACGTTGTTTGTTATACTAAGTGGTTTTCAATGAAATGCTTTTATATCTTTTCTAGAAATATGGAAATATAAAAATAAATATTGGCTTACGATAAAAAGATGTTTATGAGATTGTAAATGGATCATAAAAGGAAAAAAATATTCTGTCTTCAAGTAAAATAATATTTTCCACTACATTACGTTATGCATTGAATTTTGAACATATTGACGTTATAATAATACTATAGTTTAGAAATAGAATACATAATAAAAAATTGACCTACTTGAAAGACATCTGTTTGTTATGATAAAGATATAGTCGTACGCAAATAAACATCACCACGATAATGCTCGATAACTATTCTGATCAAGGATTTTTCAAGCAATTTATTCATCAACTAGTTTGTTATATGT
>BGZK01004011.1:0-17011 GCA_005406025.1 Eumeta japonica | reverse complement strand
TTTACTTTACATAACAAAGAAATTATCAATGCAGTAGCTACTCTTGCATTTATATACAATACTAAAAGTAGTAGTTTTTATATGCAACACTTGATTGCAAATCAACAGCTGAGAACAAAAAAGAATCAGAAAGAAAATGTGAGATTTATGGCTTCTACTACAAGTAGAGCAATTTAAAACCAAAGTGGGCGTTCACAGTTCATAGAAAATATTTGCAATTGCATAATTTTGGAATCATCAATGCACAAGATTGTGAATAGAGTAAATGTTAAAAGCTAAATTGGTGTGAAAGTATGAAGTAGTGTTACTGAACAAAATGGCAAAATAAATTCAATAAAAACTTGCTGCAAAATTATAAAAGTAAATCGTAATTGTAAAGAAAGTGCAATAAATACTATTGATAGTATTTTTTGAAGCAAATATAGTTATAGTAGCAAGAAAAAGAAAGTAAGGAACATTTTAAGAAATTGTAACAGAATTGAGTATTTAATTGCTTGGATATTATTAAAATGATTTTGAAAACAGCATGTTTGTACCAATTCAATGGCTGTAGGCTTATTCTGTAAATTGTTAAAGCTAAATGTCCATCGCTAAAATTTATATATTCTGTTTAACAGCTTTAGCGACGAATACAACTCTGTAACTTAAGTTTTTTAATTTGGCAATATCTTGAATTGAATTCGCCTTAATTTTAGCTTTATGTTTTATTGCTAAAAATGCTACAAAATTTAGCTATTTCGGTAAACTTTTAGCATTAGAGAACACAAAGTTAAAAATTTTGGCAATAAAATAAAAGCTAAAATTACGACGCATTCGATATTGACAAATTAAGCAACAAGTTACAGAATTGTATTCGTCACTAAAGCCGCTAAACAGAATTTATAAATTTTAGCGATGCAAATTTAGCTTCAGCGAATACAGGATAAGCCTGCTGGTCATTTAAATTCTAAAAGAACAATTGTATCAAAATCGCCAATAAAATAATTTACCTCCATTTTGGCAATATATGTCAACACAATAAGCACTACTATAAACAATTATTCAAAACATCAGAAAACCAACATATTGTACAACGTGCAGTCAAAACTGGAATTTTCAACTACATGAGGCTTGAGGTTTTCACAGCAAAGCCAACGCTCAGCGTTCTAATTTAAGGCAGACTAAAAGTCAGGTCTTTTCAAAAACAACTTTAATTTGAGCACTTTGGTTATTTTTTTTCTACTATAGTGAAAACTAAAGCTTGTTTAAATTGAAACAGCTGTATGTGGGTTACATTAAAATTTTCCGATGACGCAAGTTCTACCAACACGCTAATTAGTATAATAAATAATAAACTTCTTTGCGGTTAAATATATTAAATGTTTTATTAACTTTAATGGTTTCTATTCACACTTTATATCTATATTGTCAGATGTCAAAACATAGTTCAACGTCCATATTACCTTCTTTACGGCGATGTTATGTCGGACACAGGTCGCCACTCGTAAACTGCCATCTCTCAGAAGCTGATATTGATAAATTCATGATAGCATACACATAAAAATGTACATACATATGTTAAGTAAGAAACATTTAGATCAGTGGCATTTCTTTGATGAGCTAACATTCCATGCAAAATTTGCTTTTTCTTAACTATAGCAGACAACAAAAAAAAAAAAACTCTTTATCAGCGGCGACTTTAAACTTCTTAAAGTATTTTTTTCTGATTATAGCTAAGCTCTAACATAGCACAGCAACAGTTGTGCCAAATTCTGAATAAAAGCTTACATTTCTGAGATCAGCATTTAGGCGTCAACAGGTTCAGCGTAGTACGCATATATGGAGTTTGACATTTGAAAGGCAACATATAAATTACAGCTGGCTACTTCATGACAACACGGCCATTGTGGTTATTTTTGAAGATCGTAAAAATATATTTACATAGATACAAATTGTACTTGAAAAACTCATCAAATTTTATTTGAAAGCACTAAGTTCTATCTTCTATCTTAAAATATACATAAAAGCTTAAAATTGATATAAAGTTACTTTATTCTAAAGATAATCTTCTGACGTCATAATTTAAATATGACTTCTGGCATATGACCGCTACTGCTGGCTCGGATGCAATTATACCCGAAGATTTAATTATCGATAACTTCTTCTAAGATTTGTGACCATATATAGGCATTAACGCAGTGAAAGTTGTCCTCCATTTTGGGCTTATTGGCGTAATCCAGCGATTTCACATATCCCCACAGAAATTGATCTAGCACAATCTTGAAGACAAATTTATCGATTTACCGACTGATGTTAGTAGGGTGGTATAATATAACAAGACATATAACCCAGTATAGAACTTTACATATAGGTTAATTCTATATATTTAATCTATAGGTCTGTAGGAACTCGTGTCACTCACGAAATTCCTTAATTTTCTCCAGCATATTCCTGGTATTTGGTTTTGCCAGGTGAATATCACTCCCAAGATATCCGAGCTGTATTTGCAAGAAGGCGGGGCAATTGCAAAGTAGAGTTCCAATGTCCTGCTATTCTCCTCACATACTCTACATACATCTCTTTCGCTAACGTTATGCGGTTGGGATGTGGCAGTAGTTGGCGTACTCAATATTTGATATTCTATTCGTTCAATGAATTTCGTGTAGCAAAACCTCTGTTACAAGTTGTACCAATTTATGGCTATGTAATTGATGAACGAAAATTTAGTGATCATGGCTCTTTGGCGATCGCCGTTATCTGCAACGCTCTGACCAGCATAGTGTGGTAATTCCATAAGCCATAAATCACACAAACAGTTATATGGAACGTTGTCTCAACATACACTTTCATATTTTTGGCACCCAAGTGCAGCAGTTTTATTATATATTATATTCATTCAAGTAAAATGAGCTCCATGGCTAAACATAATTTGGTTATGAATACCGTGCTTAATGGCAATCTTGTTTTTGAGGATATTCATCGGATCAACACCTTAAGTTAAATCACAAAGTAAAACAGATTCAAAACGAGTCCCAAAGAGGACCTTGCATTTCATTCATACATTTCGTGTTTTGCTTTTTACTTGTAAACCAAACACTTCGTAATATAAAATAAATACGACAAAAAGAGATAGCAAATCACTATAAATCTGTGTACTTCACTCATACACTGAATTCTGTTCTTATATGCCAAATCGCTAGACAGCTTTCAAAATGTCCATCATAAAAAGTTTAAGTTTTATACCTCTGTGAAAAACTCTCCTATTCGATGAGTTTAGCGTTAAACACATTCGATACAGCAGGTTACATGACCACATTTGTATCTAAAAGTCAGCAAAATAATTATTTTGAAAGCGCTGGCTATCATCATCAAATTAACTTAAAAATCAATATTTTTACGAAGTAGTGTCTATCAGTTGTTAGCTTTTCGATCGTTCAAAATACATTTATTGCAAAACAAGTTTCAAAATTTTGTTTTCTTATTAGATGTGTTTATGTGCTTCGAAATATCTATTATTCACTCATAAATTTTATTGTTCTAAAGCAATCATTTATATATCTTTTTTATGAAATTAAAACCACTAATTTATGTTGTCGACAAAAATGAATTAGATCTAAGTTGACGGTGGCCAAGATGCGCGGTTTTCAAAATAGTTTCCATAAGAACTGTAAATTATCTTTGATAGATTGTAGTTGATAGCTGCTGTGGCGAATGTGGATGCTTGATGCTTTGCATTTGAATTCTGCTAAGATTTTTTCTTAACCTGGCAACCAACTAAATTACAATTTCAAGATGTGCTTATCATGATTACTACTGCAATTGCAGTAAGATTCTCACACAAAACAAGTTCTATTATTTTGATTATTTTGTGAGTCCTTTTTTGAATATCTGCATAAAATTCTTTAAAAAAAATTATATCTTACGCATACAAATAACTGAACACACTTTATTATAAAATGTGAGATCTTCTGCTAAAACAAAATAATTCTTTTTAATTATTGCTGATGGTTGGACAAAACTGGTTGTGAAGATTGTTAGTATACAAATGAAAGCGCGTGCCGACCCCACTGGTACATTTTTTTCAAAGTCAAAATGGAAATTAAGAAACGCGTGAAGCATGATATAACTCCATTAATATAAATCATGCAATAGTTAAAGCATGTTTATTTACACTTATTTGAGAAACCGCAAATACAAACAAATCACGTGAACTTTTATTTAACAACATCAATTTGTAGTGCATATTTGTTTTGAAGTGAGCAAATTAATTCCTTTTAATGTGCAAATTTGCTTAAGCAAACTAAACGTTTATCTTTAGTGCACTTATTTTTTTTTTGTTTTGAACTGAAAAGATAAATAAAATACAAAAACTGTGTTTAAATTTATTAACTACGGATAAAACTTTTCTAATACTTTAAATCGCCCATATATAATAATTACCACTAGGTGGGTTGCAGCTCGATAAAATCTTTGTTTCTTTAACTATTAATATGAGTGATTGGTTAAAGTGGAATTATAATAACATATTTATTTCTTAAAAGCGACAACGAAACTCTATTGTCGGCTGATCCAATCAACTTGAGAAGTATCAGTCAGGATCATATAGTTCTTATAGATCAAGCAGGACATTATTTTTCATTAGAATTAGAAAACTTGAAATTATAGAAAATTGATAGCCTGAGTTGAAATATAGACTAAAAAAGTTTTTCTAGTTCTTTAGTGTTTAAAAGTACATACAGTCATTCTTCTGTGTCAGAACTGGCAATACTAATATTAATATATAGCCTTTAATAAAAGTGTGTTTAATCCAAAACATGCTTAACAGTATAGCCTCGCAGTTAAATCATTGCTCAGCTGATTTTTCTTCAAAATTCAAAAATTGTTTACTTTTCCCAAGAAAATCTTATACTCTCTGTCTATATTGATATATATGACATACATACACCATACATATGTATATGGCTGATTTGTGGCCCTAGCTAGAAAATAAAATGTCACAGAGACAAGTTTTAATTATATCATAATTATGATGGAAAAGATAATTTGGTTATTGGGATTTTAATAACAAAATGACTACAAAAACATTTGAATGTTTCTTTCCTGGTGGACGTACCTGCAAAATGTCAGATCGTTCACAAAAGACATATTGTTCAAACTATTATTAAGTCATCCTATAAACTAAAGATTCAATAATAAATCTTTTGATAAATTTTTGCCATGCGTTCTCTTTTAGCTGCAAGTGTTTTTATTTGTAAACATTGAAGGACCCCCACTGTTAGAAGTGGTGCCCACAGTTTTCCCCGTTCCTTTCGATGCACATTTCTGCACTGCATACTATTTATGGTGGTTTTGTACGTTTGCCTGAAGTGTGTAAATTTTTTTCTTTTATGATAAGTATGTAATTGTACATGTAAAACACGTTCATAATGAATGTTTAAATCGCAGTATATTTTCATTTCAAGATTACTCATCCATGAATACGTTTTTTGATACGTTCACATGTGTGTAGGTCTGCATTTGTGGATGCAGAAATATGTGCATTCTCGCACATAGTGAGCAAGTGTCTATATCAGTTGCTTAAATAGCTATTAGTGTGATAATGCATTTAATATATTCAGTTGAAAATAAATGCTTAATATATTTTGACAGTCGCTTACAATTCACTGTAATGTATGAGCATAATCGCTGGTATTTTGTATTTGTAGAAGGAAACTTAGAAAAGGATAAACGTAGAAAGTAGGTTTATACGGCCACCTTTCAGTTTTTAAAAACAGAGCCTTAGTTCATCGTAGTCAGTTTCTTTCTTCAGTCGAACTCACAAAAAAAAAAAACGTATTAAGCTTTCCTGGGTTGTGGACCAGAGCCTACACAAAGTAATATCTAGATGTTATGCCTGAGAAGTTAAATGCTCTATTTACCACTTTATACAAGTAGACTCAAGTTCGTGTTTACTTGCTAATTCATAATTGGTAGCTTTCTATTCAATACAAATGCTACGTTTCATTGCAACAAATTATGATCAAGACTTTATAGAATCCATCAGCAACCAACCCCGAATATATGTCATAAATACAAGCCTCAGCTTTTGCAAATGATATAATACCCCACTTGTATAAGATCGCGTTAAAGTCACAACATCGAGAGTACAGACTTGTTGATTGTGATTTTGAAATATGACAATAAAAATCGATGTTTTGGCCTTGACAATGATGTACGGACGATCTATATCAGCGATGCATCGTTTCCATTTCTGTAACCTGGTCCATTTCAGTGGGGACACATTTATAGCAGGTAATAGTAAAATTTCAGCCGTGTTGGTCTTTGGGTGGATTATGAGTCGGAGTAACCTTGACAGTTGTTGTAAGCCACAACTAACCTTCGAAATACGGCAATTTTGATTGTTTAACCAGAAATGAGCTTCAGTTAATCAAACTTTATCAGTATGAAGTTCTAAACAGGGATACGCAAACATGGGCGCCGCGCCCATTCTCACGCTATTTTATCTTGTACATGTGCACTCATATTATATGTGTGGAAATAGGATATATATGTAAATCCGTCTCACTCGAGCAGTAAACCACGATGGACGTGTTATGCTTGTTGTTAGAAATTAGCATTGCCGTTTGCAGCAATTCATATAAAATTAACCTGAGGAAATACCAGCTCTGATGAGCAAAATTTTCATGAGCTATTATTTCATGATTACATGAGTACATCGGAAAACAGGACGTCTAGTAAAATTTATGAAAAGGAAATGATTTGCATTGCATAGTTACTTGTATATCATTCTTTACTATTCAAAACAAGAAAAGGCAGGCAATCCCCGTCAATTGTGCTTTTGGTCTATTGAACTGTTTTCTATGAACAGTAATAATGAATGTGATAATGGAGATTTAACGCTTTAAACTTAGGGCACTGATTCTTCATGTATGCTTGTGAGCAACCAAACGTGTATGTGTGTGTTTGCGGATCCCTGATTTAAACTAAATTCAGTAGCCTGTAAATGAGCAACGCTTGCAATGTTATTTATTAGCATTACTGCTGGTAGTATGGAGTATTTGTGTACCGAGCACTGAGTACTAGTCCTTTTGGCTTTTTAGCTAAATTTAACAGAACAGATCTGACCACGCAGCGATGAAAAGTAATATCGGGTAAATTTTTCCAGCCTTATTGTTACTTGATGAAATCACTCGTGAGTGTTCATTCGACTCTGCTGGTGATTGTTCTTTAAATTTAATGCATGACAATGCGTTGATTTTTGTTAAAAGTAGACGTTACGTTAAAGTAGTTTACGGATTCATTAAACGACTCACGATGTAGCCAATGGCAAACATTAGCGAAATAAATAATTTTTTAATCGTACAAAACAATTTTTGTTAACTCCTCTTTAATTGAAATCCTCGCTGCAGTATTGGTTTCAACACAAAACAATATCTACACTTTATTTTTATTAAGAAATCAGAAAAATTTGTTGTGATTTGGAGACCTGCTGAAACTGAAAATATTATCCCGTTTTACAAAATAGATGTGTGTACTTTTGATTTCTTAAGGCCTCATTAGTTTTTACTTTCTCATGCCGTTCTCTTCTGCAGCAAATGCTTTGTATTTGCTTTTCAATGGAGAATTTTTCCACCAAAATAAGCAGCTTTTTGTCATCAAGAAAGCGCACCATATTTAATAAAATCAATCTTTTAATTTTAACAATATAATTTATATTTTCTTATACGAAAACAAAACACAGTTTGTCAGTTACGGCACAGAATGTATACTAAGACAAACCATTCGTTAGCTAATTGAGCAGAATAAAAACATCTGATGCAGAAGGTCAAAATAATTCTGCCTTTTAATTTGATGCCGAGTTAGTATGAAGTTAAAAAAATATGAAAGCGTTAATTGTATGTTTTATATATTTTGGTAATTCTGATAAACTTTTATAGATGAATTTTGTTAGCTTTCTCTTCAATTTTCATATCTATATGATATATGAAATGTAGCAGAATTATATAATTATAATAAAATTCTTGGCAATAAAGTAAATTTCGGAACAATCGCATAAAACATGTTCGAGAACAGCGTGCTGGAAAATATCACGGAAAGGTCACATTGAAGAATTTTAACAACTTTTTGTTTTCATCTGATTGCTATATTTTACCCTTTCATCAAGCTGTCAAATAAAATTTAGAATCCTTGTGTCAAATATCAATTGCTTTGCTTTCTGATAATTATTCTGTATATGAGAAACATTCATCAGATGAGAAATATTTCAATTTGCAACTCAAAACCTAGAAAAGTTTATAGAACACAAAAACCAAAGAAAAAACATTACAAAGGTTAAAAGAAAAATTTTTTATGAATTCAAAAACACAAATTTGTTTGGGTAAAAAAATTTTTTAGGGAAAATATTTTGTGGAAAAAATTTATTTTATTTTTAATCACAAATACAAAAAAAAAAATTTATTACCAGAAGCAGAGCTGAAATAATAATTTATTTACGAAAAAGTGTTAAAAATTTAAATATTTCAGCAAGGCTTAACTGAACAAGATCACCAAATTTTATTAAAATCGAGCACATGTCATAAAAAAAAGTGATAAATTTTTCATGGAAGTGTCACACTCACTCAATTGATTCCGCCCGTTTTACGCACTTTTTGCTGTCATGTAGTTGATTCGTATTACTTTTCTTGCTTATAGCTACTCTACAAGAGTTATGATTTTCGTGCTAAAAATGTTAGAGGAGACTAAATACTGTGAGGTGGCAACTTTAAAAACCCCATGAGTTACAAAAGAATTTTGGCGAGTTGGTAAAATCGATTTATGAGAGAAATATACGTAAAGAAAATTGAAGGCTTTACAAGGCAATCCAACAATTAAATTTCAGAAAGTATTTAGCACTCTGCCAATCTTTTTCTGATTATATCTATTTTAAAAAAATTTTGCAATTTGAATTAAGTAGTTTATAAATGGGATGCTTACAAAGCAATAGTCCAACACAGATTGTGATACATGATTATTAAAATGTCTATGCATGAAATTTGATGTAGGAACAGCCTCTAAGATATATTGCCAGGCACACCTTTAAAGTAGACTAGTAAAGAACACCACATCCTGTGCATAATCGTCGGCAATAATGCTGTTAACGACATTTTGGTTAACTGGGTGCTCGCATGCACACATACGTATATAGACGTATGTATGTATATGTTAGTGCTGTTAACCATTTTCTGAAAACTTGTTATGTTATCTTATTTTGTAATTTTCATGTACTGATTGTACAAAACTTTGCACAATGAATATGCAATATATATTTTGCCGCTACGCATTTTTGCTCACGCGTAAACAATAATGCAAACAAAAAATCAAGATTATGAAACGCATTTGGAAATTTCCGCCGTTTATTTAAAAGCCAGAATCTTATTTTGCTGTGTGAAAATGTTGTTGAGCAAAATGAACCCCCAATTGGCCAGTGCAAAATATTTTTCTGTTCAACAAAATCATTTTTTGGCTTGGCAAGCAGCAGAGATAATGTATGTAGTTTTAATACAAACTTTTAACTTCATACCTAAAACTAATTACGTTAAACAGTGATAATGGATACCTGCAGAAAGCATACCATTTTTATTTTATGTCTATGGAAAACCGTCCTTATAGAAACTTTAAAATTAAAAGGACACACAAATTAAATTAGTTATTTCAAATTAGTGTACAAGAAAAAATATTCAATTTCAAATTTTACAAAATGTATTACACATTTTTTGCCAGGTAGACTAGAACAGTAATCAATAAAATTGTAAGATCTATTGATCCCGTAACACATTCTTCTAAGCGGTCAACGTTAGCTCGACTTGTTTTATAAAACTGATAGTAAATTGCACTGAGGGACTAGAATCCAGAGCTCTAGGGTTGTTTAGTGCAGGCAAATTGGATACGTAAATCTAGCAAAATAAAAGTTAAAGTTTAACACAAGAAGACAGAAAATCTGTATATATCACAGTCGGCACAGACTTTACGAGGATGTATACATTTTTTTAAATGGGAATCCTTGAACTCTTTTCTACTGTGATTGTTATATGTAAAATGAAATTGAGTTTCACATCAAGTGAGATTCCCAAATCTATGAAACTATATAGTTTCTCCAGCTGATAACTTCGAAGGAGTAGAGGGCAGATACCAGTGTAGGCCCTACAAATCGCATATATTTAAATTTCTATATGTTAGTGTAATGCAAGATTAAGTTCGCACCATCTATAAAATCAATTTAGGTCAATTAGGAGAAGTTCTTGCTCCACTGGTTGGCAATAACTACAAAATATTTTAATGCCGTCCGAATACATGCAGCTAATTGATTTGTCGAACGTACCGCTCAGTCACTACAATGTACGAGAAAAGAAATTGTTATTCAAATGTCAGAAATGAAACTATGAATCTAATGTCTAAATAAGATGTTGCGGATAAAAGAAAGAAGTCCATTGAAAGAGGTCTATCACAAGAAGTTTGTTGAAAAATGATCGTAAAAGAAGTCAGTCGTACTACTTAATTTGTAAATTCTATTTAAAAATGTAACTACTTTTTCAAATTTTTAATTCAATTTATAAAATAATTACCCAATAAATGCACTATAAATATTGGGTTGAATAATATCAGGTGCATATATCATTGATAGACAGTGAGAAAAGAATTACTACACTAATAGACTGTTAATGCTATTTGAGAACACGTTATCAAAGCAACCAATATAGTTTGCATTTCTTAAGTAAAAATAGATCAATTTTATACCCAAATTAGTAAAATCGAATTGGTTAATCTTAATTTTAAAAATCTACTATCGTTAGCGTAAATATCGAAAATCATAGAAGCTTCACTGTTTTGCAAGCGGTAATTTATGAACGACTTATACTTTGTAAAACATTGGACATTACTAATTATAGATATGAAAACATAATAAAACAATTAACAACTTTATATTCGAACAAGTCGAATCTCTAACTATCCTATTTAGACGGCAAAAAATACAAAATAGCACTCCAGTTTGATTAGTTTTATCTAGTCTAGTTCGCTTGAGAGGTCCAATTTTGACAAATGTTTCGCTATATCTTTGCTATATATGGACCGATGTCAAAATTGTATAAACATAATTTTAATGGTCAAAACTAATTTTAACTTCTCATTTCTTTGACCAAAAATATTCTAACTCGCGTACATCTCCAATTTTGGGAATCTGTTTTGCTTGAATCTCGTTTATATATGGACTAATGTCAACAAAAACAAATTTTCTGTTTTTTTTTACTTTATTGCTCTGAATTGTGGGTACCGTCTCTATACGTTTTGTTTGACAGATCCCTTAAGTCATGAAATTTTGTCTCCTATATGTATGGCACGGTTGTTTTACAAGGCGAATGTACAGGTTGTAACACCTTCCTGTGTACGAATTTGCCGAAATGGACGCCTAATGTTTCCATTTATTTTTAATCAATTAACTAAATGTAATTTCGTATAAATTTATTTCGCTTCTTATATATATTTATCATTTACACAACAGGCTAAGGTGTGTGTTGTATGACATGGTCCACAATACCTCAGCTTGATCTGACCCGAACAAACCTTCCGATATTTTTAAACAATAATTGATTTTGTATCTTTAAATAAACCGTTTTTTTCTTGAGCGAATAAAGAAAAATAGGGATTTTTCAGGCCCCGTAGGAGGTTTCAACAACAACTATGTAACATCACTTTAGCAAACACCACGTGCGATATGAAGCACTGATCACATTGAAGTTTAAATTAAGGACTTTGTTTATTTTAATTTTAACTATAAAAGGCAAGTAATGCTTGATGGATTAACTGGTATATTCAAAGAAAAAGTTTGTTAAGTTTCCACTTTTAGATGTGAAAATAAATATGGTGAATATACTAGCATCATTTATTTATACGTTAGTATAAGCGACTGATCAATTTTATTCTTTGGAACAAAAAGAACAAGTTCGTTCTTTTCGTTCACTTATTCCGTTTATTCGCTTATTCTGCTTTATGCAGTTATTTATTTGCATTCGTGATTAATTGTAAATAACAATGTTCAATTAAATTCGCACACAGAATGATATTGGTTTGGAAAAAAAAGAAAACAAAGTTCGACGAGCAAAGTCTGCATGAAAGTTTGACAAAATTTGTAAAGAAAAATCAATAAAAGTGTTATTAGCTGGCGTAAAGAGTAAACGGCAGAGAAAATTTCTAAATATTTCAAATCGCCACGTTTGAGAATGACCACATCTGGTTATCCTGCTCAACAGGCGAAATAACAATTGTGAAGAATAAAAGAATACGTAAACAAAAGAACAGAAATCAATGGTCAAACTCAACAGAGTCACTCTGTTCACTAAAGTGGTGTTCATAAAACACGTTCGTTCATGAACAGTATAACACTAATCATTTATTCTCCAGCATGTATATTCAACTAGCCTTCATCTGCGGCTCCGCTCGTCACAATAGTCTTACTCCAGCTACTTAGATAAGTAGGCAGAGGTGGGCGTACTTGCATTTTCTATTAGCAGATCAAAGCCTAAACAAATCAACTGTAAAATTATCCCAGTCACTCTCCTTATTATGTAAATTAGGAAAAGTGGGCTTAAATATAGGCGGGTAAATTTTATTTATTTTTTCAAGTCTACAATTAGTACTCAAAACATCCGGTTTTTGTTTCGAGCAATTTAAAATAGGACGGAATATCAGGCGCAAACTTAAACATAGTCCATGTTCACCGGGGATAGCTTATCTTGCTGATAGGGAAGGGAATCTTTTAAATAGGCTTAATAGTCTTAGAACCAATTTGTTTCAAACAAGCAAACAAACAATCAAATATTACTTCATTATAATATTATTCGCTACATAAAAACTAAAAGAAATAAATATAAACGGCCTTATTCAAAAAAATATACAATGTTTAATAAGCTGTTAGTTCACAAATATTCCATAAATTTCTCTAATAAAAGCTGATTAAACGTTGTATAATTTTGAATAAGACCGAAAAAACTACAACAAATTGTTATATAGAGATATGTCCCGTATTTTTTTTTAACTATGTAAAAAATGTATGTAAGTATGTATATTTAATATTTTAGCTAAACTTATTATATTTTTATAAAATGCAATCCTTTTCATTTGACGTTTGCATGCACTAAAATAAATTCAAAACTTTTAAATCAAACAAAATGCTTGAAAATAATAATGAAAAACTATCTTTATGCAGTAATTCTACCAGTTCTTATTAATCGCGTTATACCAGTGTTTATTTTGACTTGAAATTTTTATTGTTTCGTATAATTGATCGTAAAATGCAGTAACACGATTAGTTACCACATTGTTTTGATGTTACATATGCACATATGTACATACATACATTCAAGCAAATGTACATATTTCAGTGAATAGTTTTACTTGAAGAATGTGCAGCACAACGACTGGCGAAAAGAAGAGCAAAAGAACGATAAAAAAGCATTTAAAATGACCAAGAAAAATAACAGTGATGAAACAAATAACAAGAATTAATGATTTCATTGTCCATTTTATGTCTTTTTATTATTGTAATGTGTATGCCTACCAATTAAACATTTGAAGATTTTTGTATACAATCAGTTTCTTCTACCAAATATGCAAGTGTATTAAGTTCCACTCCATTAAACCTTGGAACTCACTCCTAAACGCATTGATAATTTTCGCACATTGAAATTAAGCATGATCGTTTAGCGCAGGCGCCTCACGCAATGATGCTTTTATGTCCTAATGGACTTCTTTCACTGTAATTTTGTACAAACCTTGTTGCTCTTATTGCTTCTTCATGCCAATTTAATTTTCTCCAAGTCCACTATAATTACTGTCTGCAAATATAAATATATTGTGTTAAGAAAACGATTTCTCTCTTGGCTATAATCTAGTACAAAGGGTTTAAATTCCCGGCAAGGATACAAGAACAATATATTATTTTGACTCTTCAGTGCTTAGACAAATTTGCTTAAAAGTAGAAAAATTGACTTTAGTAAGTATTTTGCAACAAACATAAAATAAAAGCATGTGAGCCATATATTCTGCTAGCCGAATATTTATTACCCTCACAATAACTCACACACACACACACATACACGCAGGATGTCTCTAATTACTGCAGAAAAAGTAGCTTTAACATCCTTGAAATTGCCTCAGTTTGCTTACATACCTTTATCGGTCGAATTTGTGGAAATTGCAAATTGAATCTAAAACCCAAACACACTTCTTGCAGTAGATAATGAGTCAATTAAGATTTTAACTCAATAGTTGTTGCAGCCATTCTTCTTTTGATATCAAGCAATAGTGCTGGCAATACAGAGAACACTTTTGTTGTCATCAATCCAAATGGCTTTCAACGTGAACTTTTGAGAAAAATAATCGAGGCATTTAAGCAAAAGGCTTCTAATTGGTTGCACAGAAATTCAAGTGTAGGCTTCGAAGCGTTATGGTCAAATATGTGAGTTCTAGGCCAGTGGCTTCCATAGAGTAGTTTGAAGTTGTGCGCAAGTCAAACAAGCGAAGGCCGAGGCTGATTCAAGCTAAAGCAATCCATAGAGATTTCTATATCCAAGTAAGTCGCTATATTATTCAGGGGTCTGACACTCTGAAACTCAAAACATATCTGCAATTTTAAACGTGCAATTTTAATAAAACTGAATACAAACCAGAAAAGCTTTCCGTTTTGAATTTAAAGTTTAAACGTTTAACCTTAAAAGGACCACACCAAAGCGAGTCACTTCGAGCGCAAAATTAAATTTTTCATTAATTTTCCGAACTATCTTTTATATAATTTGATATTTTATTTTTAAATATGTAATTATAAACGGGCTACTTGATTAAATTCGATGTTTTTATCTTCAATTTTTCCCTTTCAATTAAGAATTTTTATGATTAATTGTAGTGACTTATAAGACTTTGACGACTTTTAGCTGTCGTCTTTATAAAATTAGTGTTATAAATAATCAGTCAAAGAAAATCCTTCTTAAATGAAAGAAAGAAAAATACTAATCACGAATTTCAATAAATAAAGCACTGTGTCACAATTTCAAAATTACAGGGTTCCGTCGGTTGATTTTGGCAGAGGAGTACAAAATATATGTGTGTCGTCTTGTTCTTGTGGCGTACCGTTATAAGCTATCTTCGGTACATCTGTGTGTGCTCAGCAACCCTGTAGAAAATGTTATAGCTATTTTTAGCAACATAATAACCCTTTAACCTTTGCAGCAGAATTTTTGCCTTTTTTAACAAATCGCAAAAATACGCCCGAAAAGGAAACCGTTGCGTAAAATTTGTTAAAAAATTTCAATCGGCCACGTTTCGCTATAAGCTCAGAGCACATGAAAATCTAAAACTCAATATAAACACCAAAAAATCAATCAAAATTGTTGGAAAGCTTTAATCGCCTCTAATATAAACTTCCGATTTGATCTTTCAAAATGACGATATACGAGAAAGTACAAAAAGACCTGAATTTTTGCACTGTTGTACAGCAATATATGCGATTGAAAATATTCGGTGTGGCAGTCTTTATGGACAGTTGGGAAATATTTACATACATTCATTTATTCATATTGAAATAATAAAGAAGAGCTAATATGAGAGAGATACAGCTGCAAATATGCACTTCCGATTTTACCGATTAAAATCATTTTATTCAAGGTCTGTGAATAAACAAATACGTGTTATAAAACGCATTTCCAACAGGCCAGATCAGCAGAAAAAAATAATATTAATCAAAACACCTTCACTGATACGATTAATTCCATATTACTACAACACACAAATAAATAATATTATATATTATTTCTTGTTGAGCTATATTTTCAAAAACAAGTTATTTTCTTCTAAAGTGTATTGTGAATTTTTCATTTGTTTAATTCAGCTGACTGTCAAACTATAAATTATTTAATTTCATTACTTAATTTCAGTTTAATATATTAAGATCCGTTTTATTTGAAATATAAAGAAACATATAATTTGCTTTTATTAGGATTTTTATTAAAATTTTTGAATATTCCTAAAGAATAACTATTCGTTATAGTAATCAGATCTAATGTAAAACATGAGCTATCTGAGCAATTGCTTAGTGGCAGATACCTCTGCCTGTAAAACTATGAAATGATTTGGTAGCATAATATACGTCTTAACCTCGAAATTGTTATTGTTCATGGAACAAGTAATTGTAAACCAATACGTGTATAGATGAATAGACTCAGGGTTTGCCAAGAGTTTCATCTTCAGTTCGAGATTAATGTTCCTAGTCATTAAGTGTTTGGGATGCAGTAGCCGAGATTGTATTCTCAATCCCTGATATTTCCAGCATATTCAGTGACCTGTGGTATTGTAAACCACATACCTTATCGCGTTTAGCATTGCAGCGACCTTCAATGCCAATCAATTCAAGTGGCTGCCAGCGTAAAGGGGCAAAATGGCCTAAGAGATCTTGTCGAAAGTCGTTAAAGTTAATCTAGGACTAACTTCTTAGATTTGAACACCTGTTATCAATCTAATAGGCTGCATGAGTAGTAACTGTTTTGAAACCGTTTCGTTGAGGTGCATAAATGCCATATACGTTTACCTTGATCTTTTCGGCCCAATTTGGAAATCTTTGGGAATTTTGTACTTTATAATGAAAAGCATAAGTTTCGGTTGGATACCTTTGTCTGCATTGCCTACATCGATTCTTGCTATTTTGCATATAGTGCATATTCCAAACTGCGAAGAACACAGTCAGAGATACAAGACCAGCTCGAAGCCGGCGGTCAGCCAGCTGCGAATCTTTTACAAGAAAACGATCGGCTCAAAAGCTTAGCCGGCTATATTAGCGCCGCCGATCGAATCAGCTCAGCCGATAATTTTGAATGATACTGGCCTTTAAAATGTGAATTCTGCACTCTGTATTTTATATTCTTTTCCAAAGCTTCTAATTTTCGAGGGTTGGTGCTTCTTTTTTTATCGGCGAATTAACACCAGAAAATTTAAAATTTTATTGTTCAAA
>BGZK01004010.1:0-17012 GCA_005406025.1 Eumeta japonica | reverse complement strand
TTTACTTTACATAACAAAGATACATATCAATGCAGTAGCTATACTCTTGCATTATATACAATACTAAAAGTGGTAGTTTTTATATGCAACACTTGATTGCAAATCAACAGCTCAGAACAAAAAAGAATCAGAAAGAAAATGTAGATTTATTTCTACTACAAGTAGAGCAATTTAAAAACAAAGTGGGCGTTCACAGTTCATAGAAAATATTTGCAATTGCATAATTTTGGAATCATCAATGCACAAGATTGTGAATAGAGTAAATGTTAAAAGTCACTAAATTGGTGTGAAAGTACTGAAGTAGTGTTACTGAACAAAATGGCAAAATAAATTCAATAAAAAACTTGCTGCAAAATTATAAAAGTAAATCGTAATTGTAAAGAAAGTTAATAAATACAATATTGATAGTATTTTTTGAAGCAAATATAGTTATAGTAGCAAAGACAAAGAAAGTAGAGGAACATTTTAAAAGAATTGTAACAGGGTGAGTATTTAATTGCTTGGATATTATTAAAAATGATTTTGTCAAAACGTATGGGCATGTTTGTACCAATTCAATGGCTGTAGGCTTATTCTGTAAGTGTTAAGCTAAATGTCATCGCTAAAATTTATATATTCTGTTTAACACTTTTTTGCGACGAATACAACTCTGTAACTTAAGTTTTTAATTTGTAATATCTTGAGAATTGAATTCGCCTTAATTTTAGCTTTATGTTTTATTGCTAAAAATGCTAAAAATTTAGCTATTTCGGTAAACTTTTAGCATTAGAGAACACAAAGTTAAAAATTTTGGCAATAAAATAAAAGCTAAAATTACGACGCATTCGATATTGACAAATTAAAGCTTACAAGTTACAGAATTGTATTCGTCACTAAAGCCGCTTAACAGAATTTATAAATTTTAGCGATGCAAATTAACTTCAGCGAATACAGGATAAGCCTGCTGGTCATTTAAATTCTAAAAGAACAATTGTATCAAAATCGCCAATAAAATAATTTACCTCCATTTTGGCAATATATGACAACACAATAAGCACTACTATATAAACAATTATTCAAACATCAGAAAACCAACATATTGTACAACGTGCAGTAAAACTGGAATTTTCAACTACATGAGGCTTGGGTTTTTCTTTCACAGCAAAACCAACGCTCAGCGTTCTAATTAAGGCAGACTAAAAGTCAGGTCTTTTCGAAAACAACTTTAATTTGAGCACTTTGGTTATTTTTTTCTACTATAGTAAGAAAATAAAGCTTGTTTAAATTGAAAACAGCTGTATGTGGGTTACATTAAAATTTTCGATGACCAAGTTCTACCAACACGCTAATTAGTATAATAAATAATAAACTTCTTTGCGGTTAAATATATTAAATGTTTTATTAACTTTAATGGTTTCTATTCACTTATATCTATATTGTCAGATGTCAAAACATAGTTCAACGTCCATATTACCCTTCTTTACGGCGATGTCGGCTTACACAGGTCGCCACTCGTAAACTGCCATCTCTCAGAAGCTGATATTGATAAATTCATGATAGCATACACATAAAAATGTACATACATATGTTAAGTAAGAAACATTTAGCATTTAGATCAGTGGCATTTCTTTGATGAGCTAACTATTCCATGCAAAATTTGCTTTTAACTATAGCAGACAACAAAAAAAGAAAAACTCTTTATCAGCGGCGACTTTAAACTTCTTAGTAGTTTTTTCTGATTATAGCCGCAAGCTCTAACATAGCACAGCAACAGTTGTGCCAAATTCTGAATAAGTTTACATTTCTGAGATCAGCATTTAGGCGTCAACAGGTTCAAGTAATACGCATATATGAGTTTGACATTTGAAAGGCAACATATAAATTACAGCTGGCTACTTCATGACAACGGCCATTGTGGTTATTTTTGAAGATCGTAAAATATATTTACAGATACAAATTGTACTTGACTCATCAAATTTTATTTGAAAAGCACTAAGTTCTATCTTCATCTTAAAATATACATAAAAGCTTAAATTGATATAAAGTTACTTTATTCTAAAGATAATCTTCTGACGTCATAATTTAAATATGACTTCTGGCATATGACCGCTACTGCTGGCTCGGATGCAATTATACCCGAAGATTTAATTATCGATAACTTCTTCTAGATTTGTGACCATATATATAGGCATTAACACCGGTGAAAGTTGTCCTCCATTTTGGGCTTTGGCGTAATCAGCGATTTCACATATCCCCACAAGATCTAGCACAATCTTGAAGACAAATTTATCGATAAGTTAGGGGGTGGTATAATATAGCAAACATACCCAGTATAGAACTTTACATATAGGTTAATTCTATATATTTAATCTATAGGTCTGTAGGAACTCGTGTGTCTCACGAAATTCCTTAATTTTCTCCAGCATATTCCTGGTATTTGGTTTATGCCAGGTGAATATCACTCCCAAGATATCCGAGCTGTATTTGCAAGAGAGGCGGGGCAATTGCACAAGAGTAGAGTTCCAATGTCCTGCTATTCTCCTCACATACTCTACATACATCTCTTTTCGCTAACGTTATGCGGTTGGGATGTGGCAGTAGTTGGCGTACTCAATATTTGATATTCTATTCGTTCAATGAATTTCGTGTAAAAACCTCTGTTACAAGTTGTACCAATTTATGGCTATGTAATTGATGAACGAAAATTTAGTGATCATGGCTCTTTGGCGTCATCGCCGTTATCTGCAACACTCTGACCAGCATAGTGTGGTAATCCATAAGCCCATCACACCAAACAGTTATATGGAACGTTGTCTCAACATACACTTTCGTATTTTTGGCACTCTCCAAGTGCAGCAGTTTTATTATATATTATATTCATTCAAGTAAAATGAGCTCTCCATGGCTAAACATAATTTGGTTATGAATACCGTGCTTAATGGCAATCTTGTTTGAGGATATTCATCGGATCAACATGGTTAAATCACAAAGAAAACAGATTCAAAACAGTCCCAAAAGGGCCTTGCATTTCATTCATACATTTCGTGTTTTGCTTTTACTTGTAAAAAACACTTCGTAATATAAAATAAATACGACAAAAGAGATAGTAAATCACTATAAATCTGTACTTCACTCCCATACACTGAATTCTGTTCTTATATGCCAAATCGCTAGACAGCTTTCAAAATGTCCATCACTAAAAGTTTAAGTTTTATACCTCTGTGAAAAAAACTCTCCTATTCGATGAGGTTTAGCGTTAAACACGATACAGCAGGTTACATGACCACATTTATCTAAAAGTCAGCAAAATAATTATTTTGAAAGCGCAAGCTATCATCATCAAATTAACTTAAAAACACGCTTTCAATATTTTTACGAAGTAGTGTCTATCAGCCAGTTGTCTATTTGAAGCCTTTTCGATCGTTCACTTAAATACATTTATTGCAAAACAAGTTTCAAAATTTGTTTTTATTAGATGTGTTTATGCGAACAATCGAAGAGGAGCTTCGAAATCAGAGTGATAATATTCACTCATAAATTTTATTCACACAAGTTATTGTTCTAAAGCAATCATTTATATCTTTTTTATGAAATTAAAACCACTAATTTATGTTGTCGACAAAATGAATTAGATCTAAGTTGACGGTGGCCAAGATGCGCGGTTTTCAAAATAGTTTCCATAAGAACGCCTGTAAATTATCTTTGATAGATTAGGTTGATAGCTGCTGTGGCGAATGTGCTTGATGCTTTTACTTGCATTTGAATTCTGCTAAGATTTTTTCTTAACCTGGCAACCAACTAAATTACAATTTCAAGATGTGCTTATCATTGATTACTACTGCAATTGCAGTAAGATTCTCACACAAAACAAGTTCTATTATTTTGATTATTTTGTGATCCTTTTTGAATATCTGCATAAAATTCTTTAAAAAAATTATATCTTACGCATACAAATAACTGAACACACTTTGGAGAAAATGTGAGATCTTCAAATATTCTTTTTTAATTATTGCTGATGGTTGGACAAAACTGGTTGTGAAGATTGTTAGTATACAAATGAAAGCGCGTGCCGACCCCCACTGGTACATTTTTTCAAAGTCAAAATGGAAATTTAAAAACGCGTGAAGCATGATATAACTCCATTAATATAAATCATGCAATAGTTAAAGCATGTTTATTTACACTTGAGAAACCGCAAATACAAACAAATCACGTGAACTTTTATTTAACAACATCAATTTGTAGTGCATATTTGTTTTTGAAGTGAGCAAATTAATTCCTTTTAATGTGCAAATTTGCTTAAGCAAACTAAACGTTTATCTTTAGTGCACTTATTTTTTTTGTTTGTTAACTGAAAAGATAAATAAAATACAAAAACTGTGTCTAAATTTATTAACTACGGATAAAACTTTTCTAATACTTTAAATCGCCCATATATAATAATTACCCACTAGGTGGGTTGCAGCTCGATAAAATCTTTGTTTCTTTAACTATTAATATGAGTGATTGGTATTAAAGTGGAATTATAATAACATATTTATTTCTTAAAAGCGACAGAAACTCTATTGTCGGCTGATCCAATCAACTTGAGAGTATCAGTCAGGATCATATAGTTCTTATAGATCAAGCAGGACATTATTTTTCATTAGAATTAGAAAACTTGAAATTATAGAAAATTGATAGCCTGAGTTGAAATATAGACTAAAAAAGTTTTTCTAGTTCTTTAGTGTTTAAAAGTACATACAGTCATTCTTCTGTGTTTCAGGAACTGAACACTAGACAATAATTAATATATAGCCTTAGGATAATAAAGTGTGTTTAATCCAAAACATGCTTAACAGTATAGCCTCGCAGTTAAATCATTGCTCAGCTGATTTTTCTTCAAAATTCAAAAATTGTTTACTTTTCCCAAGAAAATCTTATACTCTCTGTCTATATTGACATATGCATGACATACATACACACCATATGTAATATGGCTGATTTGTGGCCCTAGCCTAGAAAATAAAATGTCACAGAGACAAGTTTTAATTATATCATAATTATGATGGAAAAGATAATTTGGTTATTGGGATTTTAATAACAAAATGACTACAAAAACATTTGAATGTTTCTTTCCTGGTGGACGTACCTGCAAAATGTCAGATCGTTCACAAAGACATTATTGTTCAAACTATTATTAAGTCATCCTATGAAACTAAAGATTCAATAATAAATCTTTTGATAGAATTTTTGCCATGCGTTTCTTTTAGCTGCAAAGTGTTTTTATTTGTAAACATTGAAGGACCCCCACTGTTAGAAGTGGTGCCCACAGTTTTCCCCGTTCCTTTCGATGCACATTTCTGCACTGCATACTATTTATGGTGGTTTTGTACGTTTGCCTGAAGTGTGTAAATTTTTTTCTTTATGATAAGTATGTAATTGTACATGTAAAAAACACGTTCATAATGAATGTTTAAATCGCAGTATATTTTCATTTCAAGATTACTCATCCATGAATACGTTTTTGATACGTTCACATGTGTGTAGGTCTGCATTTGTGGATGCAGAAATATGTGCATTCTCACATAGTGAGCAAGTGTCTATATCAGTTGCTTAAATAGCTATTATGTGATAATGCATTTAATATATTCAGTTGAAAATAAATGCTAATATATTTTGACAGTCGCTTACAATTCACTGTAATGTATGAGCATAATCGCTGGTATTTTGTATTTGTAGAAGGAAACTTAGAAAAGGATAAACGTAGAAAGTAGGTTTATACGGCCACCTTTCAGTTTTAAAAACAGGCCTTAGTTCATCGTAGTCAGTTTCTTTCTTCAGTCGAACTCACAAAAAACGTATTAAAGCTTTCCTGGGTTGTGGACCAGAGCCTACACAAAGTAATATCTAGATGTTATGCCTGAGAGTTAAATGCTCTATTTACCACTTTATACAAGTAGACTCAAGTTCGTGTTGCTTGCTAATTCATAATTGGTAGCTTTCTATTCAATACAAATGCTACGTTTCATTGCAACAAATTATGATCAAGACTTTATAGAATCCATCTACAACCAACCCCGATATGTCATAAATACAAGCCTCAGCTTTTGCAAATGATATAATACCCCATGTATAAGATCGCGTTAAAGTCACAACAACATCGAAGTACAGACTTGTTGATTGTGATTTTGAAATATGACAATAAAAATCGATGTTTTGGCCTTGACAACGATGTACGGACGATGTATCTATATCAGCGATGCATCGTTTCCATTTCTGTAACCTGGTCCATTTCAGTAGGGACACATTTATAGCAGGTAATAGTAAAATTTCAGCCGTGTTGGTCTTTGGGTGGATTATGAGTCGGAGTAACCTTGACAGTTGTTGCTAAGCTCACAACTAACCTTCACACGAAATACGGCAATTTTGATTGTTTAACCAGAAATGAGCTTCAGTTAATCAAACTTTATCAGTATGAAGTTCTAAACAGGGATACGCGAAACATGGGCGCCGCGCCCATTCTCACGCTATTTTATCTTGTACATGTGCACTCATATTATATGTGTGGAAATAGGATATATATGTAAATCCGTCTCATCGAGCAGTAAACCACGATGGACGTGTTATGCTTGTTGTTAGAGTGCCGTTTGCAGCAATTCATATAAAATTAACCTGAGGAAATACTAGCTCTGATGAGCAAAATTTTCATGAGCTATTATTTCATGATTACATGGTATCGGAAAACAGGATCTAGTAAAATTTATGAAATGATTTGCATTGCATAGTTACTTGTATATCATTCTTTACTATTCAAAACAAGAAAAGGCAGGCAATCCCGTCAATTATTGTGCTTTTGGTCTATTGAACTGTTTTCTATGAACAGTAATAATGAATGTGATAATGGAGATTTAACGCTTTAAACTTAGGGCACTGATTCTTCATGTATGCTTGTGAGACAGCAACCAAACGTGTATGTGTGTGTTTGCGGATCCTTGATTTAAACTAAAATTCAGTAGCCTGTAAATGAGCAACGCTTGCAATGTTATTTATTAGCATTACTGCTGGTAGTATGGAGTATTTGTGTACCGAGCACTGGGTACTAGTCCTTTTAGCTTTTTAGCTAAATTTAACGAACAGATCTGATCAATTCACCAACCAGTATGTAAAAGTGATCGGGACATACAAATTTTTAAGCCTTATTGTTACTTGATGAAATCACTCGTGAGTGTTCATTCGACTCTGCTGGTGATTGTTCTTTAAATTTAATGCATGACAATGCGTTGATTTTTGTTAAAAGTAGACGTTACGTTAAAGTAGTTTACGGATTCATTAAACGACTCACGATGTAGCCAATGGCAAACATTAGCGAAATAAATAATTTTTTAATCGTACCAAAACAATTTTGTTAACTCCTCTTTAATTGAAATCCTCGCTGCAGTATTGGTTTCAACACAAAACAATATCTACACTTTATTTTTATTAAGAAATCAGTGAAAAATTTGTTGTGATTTGGAGACCCTGCTGAAACTGAAAATATTATCCCGTTTTACAAAATAGATGTGTGTACTTTTGATTTCTTAAGGCCTCATTAGTTTTTACTTTCTGATGCCGTTCTCTTCTGCAGCAAATGCTTTGTAATTGCTTTTCAAGTGGGAGAATTTTTGCTTTTCCACCAAAATAAGCAGCTTTTTGTCATCACGAAAGCGCACCATATTTAATAAAATCAATCTTTTAATTTTAACAATATAATTTATATTTTCTTATACGAAAACAAAACACAGGTTTGTCAGTTACGGCACAGAATGTATAACTAAAGACAAACCATTCGTTAACAATTCTAATTGAGCAGAATAAAAACATCTGATGCAGAAGGTCAAGTTACAAAATAATTCTGCCTTTTAATTTGATGCCGAGTTAGTATGAAGTTAAAAAAATATATGAAAGCGTTAATTGTATGTTTTTATATATTTTGGTAATTCTGATAAACTTTTATAGATGAATTTTGTTAGCTTTCTCTTCAATTTTCATATCTATATGATATATATAATGTAGCAGAATTATAAATATAATAAAATTCTTGGCAATAAAGTAAATTTCGGAACAATCGCATAAAACATGTTCGAGAACAGCGTGCTGGGGAAATATCACGGAAAGGTCACATTGAAAGAATTTTAACAACTTTTGTTTTCATCTGATTGCTATATTTTTACCCTTTCATCAAGCTGTCAAATAAAATTTAGAATCCTTGTGTCAAATATCAATTGCTTTGCTTTCTGATAATTATTCTGTATATGAGCAGAAACATTCATCAGATGACATGAAACATTTCAATTTGCAACTCAAAACCTAGAAAAGTTTATAGAACACAAAAAAAAGAAAAACATTACAAAGGTTAAAAGAAAAATTTTTTATGAATTCAAAAACACAAATTTGTTTGGGTAAAAAATTTTAGGGAAAATATTTTGTGGAAAAAATTTATTTTATTTTTAATCACAAATACTTATTACCAAAGAGAGCTGAAATAATAATTTATTTACGAAAAGTGTTAAAAATTTAAATATTTCAATAGGCTTAACTGGAACAAGATCACCAAATTTTATTAAAATCGAGCACATGTCATAAAAAAGTGATAAATTTTTCATGGAAGTGTCACACTCACTCAATTGATTCCGCCCGTTTACGCACTTTTGCTGTCATGTAGTTGATTGTATTACTTTCTTGCTTATAGCTACTCTACAAGAGTTATGATTTTTCGTGCTAAAAATGTTAGAGACTAAATACTGTGAGGTGGCAACTTTAAAAACCCCATGAGTTACAAAGAATTGGCGAGTTGGTAAAATCGATTTATGAGAGAAATATACGTAAAGAAAATTGAAGGCTTTACAAGGCAATCCAACAATTAAATTTCAGAAAGTATTTAGCACTCTGCCAATCTTTTTCTGATTATATCTATTTTAAAAAAATTTTGCAATTCTGAATTAAGTGGTTTTATAAATGGGATGCTTACAAAGCAATAGTCCAACACAGATTGTGATACATGATTATTAAAATGTCTATGTGAAATTTGATGTAGGAACAGCCTCTAAGATATATTACCAGACACCTTTAAAGAGTAGACTAGTAAAGAACACCACATCCTGTACTGCATAATCGTCGGCAATAATGCTGTTAACATTTTGGTTAACTGGTGCTCGCATGCACACATACGTATATGACGTATGTATGTATATGTTAGTGCTGTTAACCATTTTCTGAAAACTTGTTATGTTATCTTATTTTGTAATTTTCATGTACTGATTGTACAAAACTTTGCACAATGAATAATGCAAATATATATTTTTGCCGCTACGCATTTTTGCTCACGCGTAAACAATAATGTAAACAAAAAATCAAAGATTATGAAACGCATTTGGAAATTTCCGCCGTTTATTTAAAAGCCAGAATCTTATTTTGCTGTGTGAAAATGTTGTTGAGCAAAATGAACCCTGGCCAGTGCAAAATATTTTTTCTGTTCAACAAAATCATGTTTTTGGCAGCAAGCAGCAGAGATAATGTATGTAGTTTTAATACAAACTTTTAACTTCATACCTAAAACTAATTACGTTAAACAGTGATAATGGATACCTGCAGAAGCATACCATTTTTATTTTATGTCTATGGAAAACCGTCCTTATAGAAACTTTAAAATTAAAAGGGCACACAAATTAAATTAGTTATTTCAAATTAGTGTACAAGAAAAATATTCAATTTCAAATTTTACAAAATGTATTACACATTCTTTTGCCAGGTAGACTAGAACGGTAATCAATAAAATTGTAAAGATCTATTGATCCCGTAACACATTCTTCTAAGCAGGTCAACGTTAGCTCGACTTGTTTTATAAAACTGATAGTAAATTGCACTGAGGACTAGAATCCAGAGCTCTAGGGTTGTTTAGTGCAGGCAAATTGGATACGTAAATTAGCAAAATAAAAGTTAAAGTTTAAACACAAGAAGACAGAAAATCTGTATATATCACAGTCGGCACAGACTTTACGAGGATGTATACATTTTTTAAATGGAATCCTTGAACTCTTTTCTACTGTGATTGTTATATGTAAATGAAATTGAGTTTCACATCAAGTGAGATTCCCAAATCTATGAAACTATATAGTTTCTCAGCTGATAACTTCGAAGAGTAGAGGGCAGATACCAGTGTAGGCCCTACAAATCGCATATATTTAAATTTCTATATGTTGTGTAATGCTGAATTAAGTTCGCACCATCTATAAAATCAATTTAGGTCAATTAGGAGAAGTTCTTGCTCCACTGGTTGGCAATAACTACAAAATATTTTAATGCCGTCCGAATACATGCAGCTAATTGATTTGTCGAACATTACCGCCAGTCACTACAATGTACGAAAAAGAAATTGTTATTCAAATGTCAGAAATGAAACTGAATCTAATGTCTAAATAAGATGTTTGCGGATAAAAGAAAGAAGTCCATTGAAAGGGTCTATCACAAGAGTTTGTTGAAAAACGATCGTAAAAGAAGTCAGTCGTACTACTTAATTTGTAAATTCTATTTAAAAATGTAACTACTTTTTCAAATTTTAATTCAATTTATAAAATAATTACCCAATAAATGCACTATAAATATTGGGTTGAATAATATCAGGTGCATATATCATTGATAGACAGTGAGAAAAGAAATTGGCTACACTAATAGACTGTTAATGCTATTTGAGAACACGTTATCAAAGCAACCAATATAGTTTGCATTTCTTAAGTAAAAATAGATCAATTTTATACCCAAATTAGTAAAATCGAATTAGTTAATCTTAATTTTAAAAATCTACTATCGTTAGCATGTAAATATCGAAAATCATGAGAAGCTTCACTGTTTTGCAAGCGGTAATTTATGAACGATTACTTACTTTGTAAAACATTGGACATTACTAATTATAGAATATGAAAACATAATAAAACAATTAACAACTTTATATTCGAACAGTCGAATCTCTAACTATCCTATTTAGACGGCAAAAAATACAAAATAGCACTCAGTTACCAGTTTTATCTAGTCTAGTTCGCTTGAAAGGTCCGAAATTTTGACAAATGTTTCGCTATATCTTTGCTATATATATGGACCGATGTCAAAATTGTATAAACATAATTTTAATGGTCAAAACTAATTTTAACTTCTCATTTCTTTGACCAAAAATATTCTAACTCGCGTACATCTCCAATTTTGAGGAATCTGTTTTGCTTGAATCTCGTTTTATATATGGACTAATGTCAACAAAAACAAATTTTCTGTTTTTTTACTTTTATTGCTCTGAAGTTGGGTACCGTCTCTATACGTTTTGTTTGACAGATCCCTTAAGTCATGAAATTTTGTCTCCTATATGTATGGCACGGTTGTTTTACAAGGCAATGAACAGGTTGTAACACCTTCCTGTGTACCGAATACCATTTACCGAAATGGACGCCTAATGTTTCCATTTATTTTTAATCAATTAACTAAATGCAATTTCGTATAAATTTATTTCGCTTCTTATATATATTTATCATTTACACAACAGGCTAAGGTGTGTGTTGTATGACATGGTCCACAATACCCCTCAGCTTGATCTGACCCGAACAAACCTTCCGATATTTTTAAACAATAATTGATTTTGTCTTTAAATAAACCGTTTTTTTCTTGAGCGAATAAAGAAAAATAGGAGTTTTTCGAACCCATAGGAGGTTTCAACAACAACTATGTAACATCACTTTAGCAAACACCACACGTGCGATATGAAGCACTGATCACATTGAAGTTTAAATGGGACTTTGTTTATTTTAATTTTAACTATAAGAATAGAAAGTAATGCTTGATGGATTAACTGGTATATTCCAAGAAAAAGTTTGTTAAGTTTCCACTTTTAGATGTGAAAATAAATATGAGTGAATATACTAGCATCATTTATTTATACGTTAGTATAAGCGACTGATCAATTTTATTCTTTGGAACAAAAAGAACAAGTTCGTTCTTTTCGTTCACTTATTCCGTTTTATTCGCTTATTCTGCTTTATGCAGTTATTTATTTGCATTCGTGATTAATTGTAAATAACAATGTTCAATTAAATTCGCACACAGAATGATATTGGTTTGGAAAAAAAAAAACAAAGTTCGACGAGCAAAGTCTGCATGAAGTTTGACAAAATTTGTAAGAAAAATCAATAAAGTGTTATTAGCTGGTAAAGAGTAAACGGCAGAGAAAATTTCTAAATATATCAAATCGCCACGTTTGGTGAGAAATGACCACATCTGGTTATCCTGCTCAACAGGCGAAATAACAATTGTGAAGAATAAAAGAATACGTAAACAAAAGAACAGAAATCAATGGTCAAACTCAACAGAGTCACTCTGTTCACTAAAGTGAATTGTTCATAAAACACGTTCGTTCATGAACAGTATAACACTAATCATTTATTCTCAGCATGTATATTCAACTAGCCTTCATCTGCGGCTCCGCTCGTCACAATAGTCTTACTCCAGCTACTTAGATAGAGTAGGCAGAGGTGAGCACTTGCATTTTCTATTAGCAGATCCAAGCCTAAAACAAATCAACTGTAAAATTATCCCAGTCACTCTCCTTATTATGTAAATTAGGAAAAGTGGAGCTTAAATATAGGCGGGTAAAATTTTATTTATTTTTCAAGTCTACAATTAGTACTCAAAACATCCGGTTTTTGTTTCGAGCAATTTAAAATAGGACGGAATATCAGGCGCGGCAAACTTAAACATAGTACATGTTTACAAGGGATAGCTTATCTTGCTGATAGGGAAGGAATCTTTTAAATAGGCTTAATAGTCTTAGAACCAATTTGTTTCAAACAAACAAACAAACAATCAAATATTACTTCATTATAATATTATTCGCTACATAAAACTAAAGAAATAAATATAAACGGCCTTATTCAAAAATATACAATGTTTAATAAGCTGTTAGTTCACAAATATTCATAAATTTCTCTAATAAAAGCTGATTAAACGTTGTATAATTTTTTAGACCGAAAAACCTAAACAAATTGTTATGAGATATGTCCCGTATTTTTTTTTTAACTATGTAAAAAATGTATGTAAGTATGTATATTTAATATTTTAGCTAAACTTATTATATTTTTATAAAATGCAATCCTTTTTCAAATTGGCGTTGCATGCACTAAAATAAATTAAAACTTTTAAATCAAACAAAATGCTTGAAAATAATGAAAAACTATCTTTATAGTAATTCTACCAGTTCTTATTAATCGCGTTATACCAGTGATTTTGACTTGAAATTTTTATGTGTTTCGTATAATTGATCGTAAAATGCAGTAACACGATTAGTTACCACATTGTTTTGATGTTACATATGCATATGTACATACATACATTCAAGCAAATGTACATATTTCAGTGAATAGTTTTACTTGAAGAATGTGCAGCACAACGACTGGCGAAAAGAAGAGCAAAAGAACGATAAAAAAGCATTTAAAATGACCAAGAAAAATAAGTGCTTAAGATGAAACAACAATTAACAGAGATTTAATGATTTCATTGTCCATTTTATGTCTTTATTGCGTATTATTGTACAATTAATCATTTGAAGATTTTTGTATACAATCAGTTTCTTCTACCAAATATGCAAGTGTATTAGTTCCACTTCATTAAACTTGGCAATTTGAACTCTACTCCAACGCATTGATAATTTTCGCACATTGAAATTAGTATGATCGCTTGAAGGCAGGCCCTCACGCAATGATGCTTTTATAACTAATGGACTTCTTTCATATGTAATTTTGTACGTAAACCAGTTGTTGCTCTTATTGCTTCTTCATACCAATTTTCTTCAAGTCCACTATAATTACTGTCTGCAAATATAAATATATTTGTGTTAATGAAAACGATTTCTCTTCTTGGCTATAAATGGTACAAAGGGTTTGGGAATTCCAGCAAGGATACAAAGAACAATATATTATTTTGACTCTTCAGTGTTGGAAAACAAATTTGCTTACTAAGTGAAAAATTGACTTTAGTAAGTATTTTCAACAAACATAAAATAAAAGCCAGTGTGAGAACCATATTCTGCTAGGCCGAATATTTATTACCTCACAATAATCACACACACACATACACGTACAGGGATGTTCTAATTACTGCAGAAAGAAGTAGCTTTACATCCTTGAAATTGCCTCAGTTTGCTTACATGCTTTATCGGTCGAATTTGTGGAAATTACAAAATTGAATCTAAAACCAAACACACTTCTTGCAAATAGTATAATGGGTCAATTAAGATTATTAACTCAATAACATGCTTCATTCTTCTTTTGATATCAAGCACGGGTGCTGGCAATACAGAGAACACTTTTGTTGTCATCAATCCAAATGGCTTTCAACGTGAACTTTTGAAAAATAATCGAGCATATAAGCAAAAGGCTTCTAATTGGTTGCCATGAAATTCATGTAGGCTTCGAAGCGTTATGGTCAAATATGTGAGTTCTAGGCCAGTGGCTTCCATGGTATGAGAGTTTGAAGGTTTTTGGAACGGAATCGCCAAATGTTAGGCTGATTCAATGCTGAAGCAATCCATAGAGATTTCTATATCCAAGTAAGTCGCTATATTATTCAGGGGTCTGACACTCTTGAAACTCAAAACATATCTGCAATTTTAAACGTGCAATTTTAATAAAACTGAATACAAACCTTAAAAGCTGACTTCCGTTTTGAATTTAAAGTTTGAACCTCAAAAGGACCACACAAAACGAGGTCACTTCGAGCGCAAAAATTAAATTTTTTTTCATTAATTTTCCGAACTATCTTTTATATAATTTGATATTTTTATTTTAAATATGTAATTATAAACGGGCTACTTGATTAAATTCGATGTTTTCTTACTTTCAAATTTTTCCTTTCAATTAAGAAGAATTTTTATGATTAATTGTAGTGACTTATAAGACTTTGACGACTTTTAGCTGTCGTCTTTATAAATTATTAGTCGTTATAAATAATCGCAAGAAAATCCTTCTTAAATGAAAGAAAAAGAAAAATCTATGAATTTCAATAAATAAAACACTGTGTCACAATTTCAAAATTACAGAGTTCCGTCGGTTGATTTTGGCAGAGGGTAAAAATATATATTGTGTCGTCTTGTTCTTGTGGCGTACCGTTATAAAGCTATCTTCGCGTACATCTGTAGTGTGCTCAGCAACTTCGTAGAAAATGTTATAGCTAATATTTTCGTACAACATAATAACCTTAACCTTGCAGCAATTTTTGCCTTTTTTAACAAATCGCAAAATACGCCCCGAAAAAGGAAACCGTTGGCGTAAATTTGTTAAAAAATTTCAATATACGTTTGCTACTATAAGCTCAGAGCACATGAAAATCTAAAACTCAATATAAACACCAAAAAATCAATCAAAATTAAGTTGGAAAGCTTTAATCGCCTCTAATATAAACTTCCGATTTGATCTTTCAAAATGACGATATACGAGAAAGTACAAAGATGAATTTTCCTGCACTGTTGCACAGCAATATATGCGTGATTGAAAATATTCGGTGTGGCAGTCTTTATGGACAGTTGGGAAATATTTACATACATTCATTTCATTCATATTGAAATAATAAGAAGAAAAGTATATGAGAGATGCAGCTGCAAATATGCACTTCCGTTGATTTTACCGATTAAAATCATTTTATTCAAGGTCTGTGCGATAAACAAATACGTGTTATAAAACGCATTTCCAACAGGCCAGATCAGCAGAAAAAAATAATATTAATCAAAACACCTTCACTGATACGATTAATTCCATATTACTACAACACACAAATAAATAATATTATATATTATTTCTTGTTGAGCTATATTTTCAAAAACAAGTTATTTTCTTCTAAAGTGTATTGTGAATTTTTCATTGTTTAATTCAGCTGACTGTCAAACTATAAATTATTTAATTTCATTACTTAATTTCAGTTTAATATATTAAGATCCGTTTTATTTGAAATATAAAGAAACATATAATTTGCTTTTATTAGGATTTTTATTAAAAATTTTGAATATTCTAAAGAATAACTATTCGTTATAGTAATCAGATCTAATGTAAAACATGAGCTATCTGAGCAATTGCTTAGTGGCAGATACCTCTGCCTGTAAAACTATGAAATGATTTGGTAGCATAATATGTCTTAACCTCAAAATTGTTATTGTTCATGGAACAAGTAATTGTAAACCAATACGTGTATAGATGAATAGACTCAGGGTTTGCAAGAGTTTCATCTTCAGTTCGAGATTAATGTTCCTAGTCATTAAGTGTTTGGGGATGCAGTAGCCGAGATTGTATTCTCAATCCCTGATATTTCCAGCATGTTCAGTGACCCCGTGGTATTGTAAACCACATACCTTATCGCGTTTAGCATTGCAGCGACCTAACAATCAATTCAAGTGGCTGCCAGCGTAAAGGGGCAAAATGGCCTAAGAAGATCTTGTCGCGAAAGTCGTTAGTGTTGCTATCTAGGACTAACTTCTTAGATTTGAACACCTGTTATCAATCTAATAGGCTGCATGATAGTAACTGTTTTGAAACCGTTTCGTTGAGTAAGTGCATAAATGTACCTTATACGTTTACCTTGATCTTTTCGGCCTAATTTGGAAATCTTTGGGAATTTTGTACTTTATAATGAAAAGCATAAGTTTCGGATACCTTTGTCTGCATTGCCTACATCAGATTCTTGCTATTTTGCATATGTGCATATTCCAACTGCGAAGAACACAGTCAGAGATACAAGACCAGCTCGAAGCCGGCGGTCAGCCGAGCAGTGAATCTTTTACAAGAAAACGATCGGGTCAAGGCTCAGCCGGCTATATTAGCGCCGCCGATCGAATCAGCTCAGCCGATAATTTTGAATGATACTGGCCTTTAAAATGTGAATTCTGCACTCTGTATTTTATATTCTTTTCCAAAGCTTCTAATTTTCGGGGTTGGTGCTTCTTTTTTTATCGGCGAATTAACACCAGAAAATTTAAAATTTTATTGTTCAAA
>BGZK01004009.1:0-17044 GCA_005406025.1 Eumeta japonica | reverse complement strand
AAGCGTTAGAGAACATTTTACACTTTTGTCTAGTATTAATTAAAGTTAATTAAGGGTTTCAACGTTTAAACAATATTAAATATGTACCTCATAGTTACCATCCCAATTGTTATATAATACAATATCTGGAACCCAAATATGTTCAGATGGTACATACAGTTGTTCCACTCCACCATATTCTTCCGGATCCCAACGCAACTTATAATCGAACCATCGCTAAAATACACAAGCATGCACATTTTTATTTAGTTTTAAATGTTTCAAGCAAATTGAAATCATTGTAATGTCGAAATACCTGTTTAACCCAGAGATTAGTTGTCATCACCTGATTTCGCAAATTGACTTCAATCAGCTGTGATAATTTCAGTCCCAACCATACGGTCAATGTTTCCGTATTATTGACAACTGGTCGAATGAGTCGGTTGTAGTTGCTTAAAAGATCGTCGTACAAACGTTTTGTGTCTGGATTCGCTTCGAAACTTATAGGAGCTAAATGTAAATAAAAAATATTTATGTATGTAGGTATACATGCATATGTATGTATACGTGTTAATTTTTAAAGGAAAACCTGTTGATTAAATCTGGATTAAGAGCACATTTCTGTTTAAATATATAAACACAACTCAAAGCAGAAGAAATAAAATCTGGGGTGTCCAGCTCTTATTTAATATTGGAAGAGTTGTCATGCGTACTTCAACACGGGTGGCTTTTGTATGGGTGGGTTTAAATTCCTTTTAGAAAGTGGTGTGTATACATGTACATATGTATGTGTTCACAGACAAACACAAACGTACATACATACATATATACATATATGTAGCTCAAAAAAGTTTTGCAATATTCTTTGAAATTTAAATGTTTAAACTCATTTTGCTATTACAATGAAAATCTTTATTTTTAACACTTACCCATCGAATATGTGCTTGAAACTAAAATTAAAGCTAATAGAAGTGATATTTTGACATTTTTACATAATTTAAATAAAAGATTTTAGTATGGAACAAAGATGATGCTTTTTCGAGAGATAACTATTACTACTGAGCAGTGATGGATTATTTAAATTTCGATGTAGTACTGAAACTCAACCGAACGCGTACTTTTCAACGCCAATATGATTGGTACCTTTATACAAATTTAAAGAAAAGGACAACTATTTATAAAACTAGACTTTGCTATGATTTAAAAACAAAATTCATAATTTATGTACATATGTATGTGTGTATGTGTGTATTTATAAAAAAAATTTAATACATAAAAATAAGTAATTTATTATTTTGGGTCAAAAGACCCTTTAGTTGCTTTTGCCCAGTCTTTCAGCATGTCTATATGCCGCCGACATTTCGCTGATGCTATTCAGCTCGTCAGTAGACTCGAAAACCTTGTTGGAAATAATGTTCAAACATTTATTCATATTCTATTATTTCAATTGAAATAATGAGAATTAAAAAAAAACATTTAAACACATTTTCAAAGACAAAACAAAACCTTTTCGTATTGCTACTGTATTTACTTTTCTTAGCAACTTTTATACAACGAGCTACCATTGGTTGCTGCGATTTGTATATTTGAAAGTATCAAAAGTAAACATTTTCAATTATTCATTTTGAAAATAAGTTTGTCAATAATTTCATTAACAAAAATAAAAGGCCTGAGAACATATTCGAATTGAGGGAGAAATAATATCTGGTAATGATTTAAAATATACTTAAGTAAGTGCATAAACGAGCTATCTATGTTTAGCAAGCCAGCCGACCGAGCACACAATCAATAAGATTGTGTTGTTTGTGTTTAAAAATACATACATACATATGTACATACTTATGTATTTTTAAACATTTTAAATAAAATGAGTTGAGTTTAATATGAAGCTATAGGTCAGTTATAATATAATATATGTATTATTTGCCAATTATTCGCTCTCCTTCGGATAGCTTCTGCAGGGCAGAAGAAGCTATCTATGCATATAGCTAGAAGCCCAAATATGTTCATATATCAATGTACATACATATGCGCAAATTTACAAATTAGTTAAGTAATTTCAGGCATTATTGCTTTGTAATACGACGTATTTTTTGGCCCAAATGTGCCAGTATTATTACATACATACATATGTTATCAAATAAATAAATAAAATAACTGCAGACAGCAAGCTGGCATATTAAAAAACAAAACTGAATACTTAAAATATTCAAAAAGTCTGCAATCAAAGAGGTGAATTTTATGGTAATTAATTGAAGTGAAACTGACTGTTAAAACGCAAACGATTACGCAGTTATTGAATAATAAAGAACTAAAACGATCGCGGAGGTACTTACGGTTTTAAAATACTATTGAAAATAGTATGCGCTTAATTAGGGTTGGCATAGAGCATTGGTGTCCAAAATTTAAATTTCCATGCATAAAAGTGGATGAAACACAATCAAAAACAATTTTATGCCCTTCCATTTAGTCGGAAATGAGCCAGCAACAAATGGAGATGCGTCCGGTGTATGTTTTGCAATTGTTTTTTCTTTTTATTTTTTATTATAGAATACACTGAACCAATTTTGAGCTAAAATTTATTGAGATTATTAGAGAATAAATTAATATAATGTTTAAACAATATTTTATGATTCAAAATGCGTTTGATAATGCGCAATGCCTTTTATGCTATAAAACATTCAAAATAAGAGGGCAGACGTTTTAAAAAAGCATTCATCATAATGTACCATTACAAGCAAAAGTATTTTCTTAAGTTACACTATTTTTCTTGCTGTGCAAATTTATTTCAGTGCAAATACAATTTTTGTTTTTGCAAATACAATTTAAATTTTGGACATCACTGATATAAAATTTAAATTAATTTTATTTTAAATAAAGATGAGGAACAAAAGATGCAAATAAACTAAACAAATGTAAACGTTATTCTCTTTATACGTCGTGAGTATTTGTATTTTCTGCTCCATTTAAGCATGAACAAAACAAAGAAAATAAAGTGTGGCTATCATTCCCTTCAAAATATCCAAAGTATTTAAGTAATCACGGTTGCCACAAATGCAGATTTATCTGCAGTTTGCAATTTTAACACCAAAAAGACCATATGAAGATTTCCAGACTCTATGCAGTAAAGAAAATTTTTTTCAACCAACGAAAATAGTATCTAGATTCGGAATTTAGAGAGTTAAAATTGTTTCAACGATTATGCTTTTCCAACAGTATGCAAATTTTTTCAAAATATTATGATATTGTCGAATTCATCAGCAAGCATCGAAAAATTTTCAGTCATGTGATCTTGAATAAAACAAAAGCTCGGAATCGCTTCGAAACTGAATCATTAGTAGGTGTTTTACTTGCAAATATTATTGAAAGCTGTGTATTTATAAAGGAAATTGAATGATTTTGTGATGTAAATAATGTATGTATGTACATGTGTATTATGTATGTTTGAATTATGTTAAATAATTATAATTATATTTTCTGATCACAAATGATTGTTTTCTACAAAGGAAATGTTAGTTACCCTATCTTCCACTCTTCTTGAGGAGTCTTTTATTACCCACTCTTCTCATCAGCTTCTACTTCTTTATGACTCATATATTTTAAAAATTTTCGGTACTTTTTTCAGTAGTGCGATATTCATATCGTTAAAATAATTATAACGATATTTTAACGAATTTGCTATTCAGTAACATTATTAGCGATTTTTGCTGTCGGTTAAAGTAACAGTATCGCAATAATTTCGTAAATAAAGCGACAATATTTTCTGCGTTGTTTTAAAGCGATACGGTGTATTTTGTAATATTTGTTTTTTGTTTTAAGTATTCTTTATTTTACCAAACATTCTCAACTTTTCGTTTTGATGAAACTGCTGTTTATTGTCGCTATAAAAAATTACTGAATCGCACTGTCCTTAGTGCAATCGAAAAAAGTATGTCGGTAAAAAGTGCGATTGTCGGACGTAGTAAGTTAGTGAATCGCGCTGCAGGTACCTTTGAGTCGTATTTAAAAATTATATTTTATGCTTGATTCAAAGCCTTGATTACTGTTTGTTCTTTTGTATTTTCAATAAATTACTTTTAAGCATAAGCACGAAGCAATTTCGGTTTTTAATCGTAAAAGTGCTCGAGGAAAACTTAGGTTTGATAAAAAAAGTTTTCTGTAAGAATATGCATGTATATGTATATACACTAAGATATGCAAATTGTTGTTAATAAATTGTTAATTTGTTTATAGAAAGTAAAAACAGTATAAAAATTAGTTTTAGATTTTAAAAATTAATTGCAGATTTTGACTAAAGAGTGTTCATTTTGCAGAGTTTGTTACTAAAAGTTCTAACGCTGCTGTTCAGATAAATTTACATGCTGGAGAAAGTAACAAGGCAGCTTCCAGTAGCACTTGCACATATTGTCACAAGGTACTTTGTGATATGCTACAAAATACCACGTAAAAAGCACACCTATAGTAACTTTGAGTATTTTAAAGAATAATAAAAATAATGTTTTCTACATCTGTTTAGAAAATTACAATAGAGTATGATTTTCGTGGTTACTAGAATAACTTCATGGTACCTACCCTGCCACAAAATTGGTTTGAAGTGTCAACCAACTTAACCCATATGTTATTGTTGATGCCTGTCAGGTAGCCAAGCAACCGTTATGATGTATTGCTTGTATGCCTGTACATATGTACACATTATGCCATTTGAACGAAACTATCGTGTGTGTTACAAAAACTAAATTTTTAAATATTTATTTTGTTTCCTTTTTTTCTCGGACAACATTGTTACATTCGTTAAAATGTACGAAGCGTTATCATCGTAACCACAATACCTAAGTACATTCCTGCTACTGCTATAATATTTTATTAACAGATGTACATACATACGTGCTTCCATACATGTATACAACAATACGTTGTATTGTTAATGGATTTAGAATGAAATTTCAATGAAAGTCAATTTTGGACATAAAAGTATTACCCTTGCGATATACAAAAATTAAAAAAAAAAAAACCAAGTATTTAATAAATTGCACAGGGATGGCATACCACTACTCATATAATTATCCCCAAGCTGCAAGAGATAGTGGGTTTTAAGTTGCGCAATTACAAAGATGGGCCTTTGGACTGGCGTTTAATAGGTACAAACATTGTTTTAATATTAAAAATTACACCTAATATATACATATGTACATTCATGTTCAATTGTAACGTATGCATGAACACAATTTTAGGCTCAATAGAAATCAGACGGATTCTGAGAGATCAAAGTTTTGAACAAATTGATGCAATTTTGAATCACCTATCTGAAGCACCTTTAGGATCCAATATTGGACTCACATGTTTTAGATAGTGGCATCGCTAAATATTTCATGCTGTCTCAGTTTTCTTGCAGTATCTTTTATTTTGCCGTAAGTTTTAGAAGAAACGGTTATAGATTTGAGAGTCTTATAACAATTCTCAGATGGAACTTGCGACAACGAAACGTTCATTATCTGAAGCCAGGAATGAAGTACTGCAATTACACAAAAATTAACACAAATTGAAGCTATACATGAAGTATTGTACCCATGCCATTTATGCACAAAAAATTTCGTAAATAACGATTCACTAAATTTGCACCTATCTCGAAAGCATAATGGAAGTTTAGTTAAACTAGACAAGAAAACGGGTATATCTCAAACATTTTGCAGAGAAAGAGAAAACGATTTAACACTCATAAATACTATTAAGCTTGAGCTTGAAATAAAACAACTCAAAGAGAGATTAAATAATGCGGAAAGAGAAATAAAAGAGAAAAATATTGAATCTAGTTTGGGAAAATCTGAATCAAAACCTGTACAGAGTATAGGTATTCAAAGCAATTTATCAGAAATAAAAGAACGAGACGATAGTGAGCAGGATGACGAAAGTGTTTCTTTTCAAAACCGTCAACAAATATGTACATTGCAGGAGAAATTACAAGAGTTTGAACGTTGGAAAGAGGAACAAATTCTTCAAAATTCAGAATTTTTGAACAAAGTAAACAGTAAAATTCAGGAAATAAGTGCGTCACTAGAAATAACTCGAAACCAGATAGAAATGAAAATTGCCGATGAAATGCAAACCCCATTATCATCTGCTGATGATTTGGAAGAAATGCTCACAAAAAAAGTTCACGAAATAGGAAAAACTGCTGCAGCTAACCTTGAAGACATTGCCAAAAAAATTGAAATAAACTATAATGAAAAATTGCAATTAGTTGAAAAAGAGTTGAATAAATTAATTAAGCAATATATTGTGGAAAAAGATCGAACCTATGAGAGCGCCGAGGTAATAGATGTATCCTCCAAGCTTATTGATGATAATGAGAGCAACCCAACCCAGGACAACGAAGCTAAAGAGTCCAGGAACCTGCAAACGTAAAACACCATCTTAAAGACACTGCAGATTCTCTAAGCAATCACACATTTGTTAAGGACGGTAATGTGACACATTTAAAATTACATATGCAGCATTTTTTTGAGTAAAGTCCAAAATATTAAATATTTATATGTAGTTGCTAGCAGCGGACACAAATCTTCGGCCACTTCGAGTATTAATGACGAGGATGGCACCGATGTTTCAATTGGCCTTCCAGATGAAGAAGTTTTTAAATAACAGTTCTAGTGATGGGTGAGCTTCGATCTCGTTTTAATTAAAACAAATATTCGTTATATACATATGTACGTACATTCATACATTGTTTTTAGGCAACACCAAACCAAACCAAAGTAGTGACAAAAAGAATGCGCAAAACTAGCACATAAACGACTTTCTTCACTAGGCGTAGATAAAAGACCAAAACGTTAACACATCTCTTGAAGAAACGTTATTTAGATTTAAATGAGAAGAGAATTAAATTAATGGTAACTTTTATCGTTAAAATATACTGGATTGCATGGTAATTTATCTGCATATTTAAAATTTCAGAAAAGTCCAGAGTTCTATGCAATCAGAAGTAAAATTAAGAAACTTGTAGACAAATTATGTTCATCAAAAATGCCATCAGATGCCAAAGCTCTGCTAAAGGTTACAGAGCACGTCAAGGCGACAGACCAAAATGTCCTGAGCGATGGCGAATATTCTGTATTTGAGGAGGAGGAGGAGGAAGAACATTTAACATTTATTAACGAATCTCCATCACCTGCAAGCAAAAATTTCAAACAGAGATTAGAGCGTATTTTAGACTCACCCATAAGAAAACCAGATGAACATCACATCGAATTCAAAAATAAAATCCCTATCCCAATGCCACGTAAACGGGTTATGTTCAATCAACCCGAAGTACAGAAAAATACATTTTAATTGTATTAAAAAGTCCCACTGCTTGCTTATTTTATTTTACACAAGAGGCGTATTTAGATAATTTATAAAATGGAAAACCATATACATAGGTATTATGTATTAAATAAATATGTAGACTAACCGTCATATTAAAATATATTTATTAAAATTTAAGCAATCATTAAACCGATTTTGTGACACAAAAATTCGTTTAATAAACTAATATTTAATTCAGCAAAGGTTTTTAAATAAGAGAGTATATTTACAGCATATTTTTAATTACCATTAAATATATTTTTTACATACGCCTGTGATATTGAATTAAAATAATTGAAATTACCCTGATTTTCTATGTCAGTTGGACTGAGTTATTTTGAATTAAATCTGCTATCAATTGATAAGGAATTATGTGCTGAGAACCAGCTGCCAAATCAACTTCTTCATCATCCACTCCAACAACTACAGCGGGAACTAAAAAAGAACAATTGTGGGCAGTTAAGTTTGAAATAGAAAGTAACAAAAGTGTTTCCATATATATGTATTTGTATATATAATTAAGCGAGCTGAAACTATCAATACTATTTTAATGTAGCCATTCAAAAAAAAAACTTACCTGATGTTTTGCCTTATAAATACATGGCTCATTAAATTTGGTCTAACGACGCGTTGATCAGTATCAGATCTTTGCATATTTGGCATGTACTGCAAAGCAACTTGGTGAAAGTACTCTTCAGTACACTCAATATATTCTTGGGCAAACTTTATTTCTTCGGGAGATAAACGTTTCTCGTCCTGTTTTCTCTTACTCTCCTCATCTAATATGTACTTGCTAAATGTTTCTATTTTTTGAAGTCGGCATCTTAAATAACCAGCCATTATGTAGCGTATACGCTCGAGTTCCATCTTGTGAATAACGTAGCGAAAATCATTTTTGTCCAAGTCTTTAATATTCTCTTCCATGTGTGCCACCTGCCCCATCATTAACTCCAAAATTTCGGTTTGTTGCGGCAATATATCTGGTGAGCATATTTCATTCGTCCAAGCAGTCTCTAAAAATTCCAATACTTTCTGTGCTGTTATTTCCTCACCCTCATCATTTTCATAATTGCTTGTGCTGCACGTAAGATTTACAGCAAATCACCATCATTGTTATATAGAGGGTTCTCTGAATAATCCTCTTCCGACATTTAAACAAACAGATTGGCACCCAAAGAAAATTATTGATATTAAGTGGAACTGGAAATCAGTAAAGTAATCCAAACGAAGCATTTTGGCGGCGAAGAGCAATTTCGTCGGTGGCTGTCAATCACAGATTTTGTTCAAATTAATTCGCCTTAGGCACTGTCAATCTGAAATACAAATAAGGCGAATTCATTCTGCATATGCATCCCTACAACAATAAGAAGAAGAACAGGGCAAATTCAAATACCCCAATTTTTAAAATTAGCTATTGGAAAATTTGTAAACAAACTAACCATTTGTGAACAAAATTTGACAATTTGGGTAGAGAGAGTTGATGATAACTTCGCCTGAATTCGCTCAATTTGCCTTGGTAAGTCCATCTGTGCAAATTCGCCTTCTGGTACACGTGAATTAATCAAAATACATGCAAAATATACGCAGTTAAAAAGTTATTATTGTGGGAAATGAATCCCGAAAATTACAGAAAAAATTTCCGAATTATAGTTGAAAAAATTTTTAATAACTGGCAGAATCTGCTCTTAGCTGTGGAACATGGAATGGGTGGCAGAAATGGCCAAAAAGTTGGTTATACATACATATTTTAACCAAACACATCTATAAGTAAACGATAAAAACTTGCTTATAAATACAGGTTGCGATGGACATAATGAACTACACTTATGAGTTTTGCATAAATGAAGACAACATCACGCAAGGAGAACTCAAAGATGTCATCGAGGAATTAATGGACCAGGAACTGAACACAATATGTGAAGATGGTTCGGTCTCAGAGATATGCAAACATTTATTACGCTACAAGGAAATGAGTTTGCTTGGCCAATATGCCATGATAGAAGAAGAGTTAAATAAATTACAAGGCAAAGATTGGCTTAGACCGGACGTTAAATTAACATATACCCCTAGTGACGGAGATTCTTCATCAGAGTCTAGAAGCGAATCGGATAACAGCGATATTGATGACGAATTAATGGACTTTGAAAGCAATCAGCAATCGGGAAGCGAATGCAAAGGAATTCAATCAAACAAACAAAACGCAGATACTGTACAATCAGAAGATGGCTGGACTACAGTAAGGAATAAAAAAAGATAATCTTTTTATAATTACACTTTCATTTTATGCTCGCTTACCGTACATACACAATAATAATTATTTTATTCAAAAAGTTTATTATTTACTTCTGCTAAGTCAATAAATCTTAAGGCATCAATTTGGTCGGATATTGCAAATTTATGATTTCCTGAACAATATTTACAATTTAAAATGTTGTCAGGTTTGGTGTTCGAAGATTCGGTCTGGTCCAATTCCTGTTGTATATCACTCCAAGATTGAATTGATGTTCTTACTTTTCCTCTTAAGATTAAATTCACGTCAGCTACTGATGCCATTTCGTTGACTTCGGCAGTAAGTGACATATTCACTGCTGGGTAAACCAAAAACGCAAAAAAAGACAAGCCCATCAACACCACCATTGGTAGTTGAATTGCAAAATATTTATCTGGTAAATATGTTAATCCCCATTTTGGTAGGCAGCAGAGCCCATAAGAAATAAAAACAAACATACTAATAACACCAAGTAGAATGCATAACCGTATATTGCCCTATGTGGTGTTGGAGCTGGCGTATGTTCGGGCATCTTCCAAATCAAACGTTTTAATAGTCTCTTTACACAGAAGTAGGTTCTCAAAAAATGAAGTTATCGCTGTTCTTAAATTTTTTACTTGATCAGCTTTAAAATGTACCTCAATTAAGTCACCAACCAGGCACAAATCTTTAAGCACAAAATTTCGTCTTGGCTCTTGATCTATAATTAAAACTTGATAAGCAATTTCGGCGTACCGTGTTGATTCAAAAGAAATTTTTAATGTTCTGAAAATGGCAAGCATCACCGAATAGTTTATAATAATAAAGCTAAAAACTACGCTTCATTCGACTTTACAGATTTACCTTCCGAAGACATTACTCAATCTCTTTGTAAAACAAATTTTGAAATTCTAGCAAAGTAAACTAAAAAAATTTTTCGCAATTTCTGACAACAGCGAAAAGAATTAAAATAAGGCCAAGGCAAATTCACTACAAGATAAACTTAACAGCTCAGGTGACTGGATTCTTACGCGTTTTTTCACTTTCAAATTTAATGCAAGGCGAATTAATTACAAGGTGGGTGCAAGCGAATTCGCCGTAAAAGAAGTCTTTGTTGCGAATTCTAGAGAATGTCAAAATCTAAATTCGCCTAGATGGAACAGCTAATTGCACTTACGAGCAGGATACACTTAATTAAGATTAAGTGTATCCTGCTTACGAGAATTTATTACAAAGTGGGTGGAAGGAATTCGGCATAAAATCCAATGTATTTTGTTGTTGCGATTTCTTCCTGAGAATGTCAAAATCTAAATTCGCCTAGTTGGGCGGCCAGCTGCTTGCATTTGCAATAAATTGTATTAAAAGCAAAAAAAAAAAGAAATTTAAGTACATAACATGCTGCCTGCCATCCCCATGATGTCTCTCGACATCGCTCACTCTCATAAATACATTAAAACCAAAAACATTTTAAAATTTGTTGTTTCCAACATATATATGCGAGCAGTCGATATCCAGTGAATCCATACGTCAGGCAGTTAGTTTTGACGTACACTCCCGTTACCTTTTATAACAACAATATCTGTGCCTTTTATTAAATAAAACTGTTTGGTGGTGTACGGAACGTCTATCGCGTTAAATGTATGAGAAATTTTGACAAATACAAAAATTTTTCACATTTCGAGAAACTGAAATATTTTGTTGTTTTTATCTTTTCAAATATTTGACAAGAGAACGCTTTTTACATATACAGAGCATATTTCACGGACCTTAGATAAATAGGGTTTACTTTATTAAATCCTTGATTAAATGATGTTTTCGTTGGTAAAGCTACATACTGGTTTATATAATTAAGCTACTCATTACTCATTTTTTGAAAAAAAAATTTTACTTAAAATTGAAACAAGTAGCAAAAACATAAATTTTGTTGCATTTCAACATTATTCTTCATCCCTCTTTCCGGTGAGTCTTTTTCTTTTCACTGCGACTAGACGATGATGAAGACGTTCCTGTTTTACTCGATCGCTCACGCTCTTTATCACGTGATTTAGATCGCCTACGAGATTTTCACGACTTGGAGATCTATCACGTCTAGAACTAAAATTTGATTTAAAAATATTTTATATTTGCTACGATATATTTACCGTTCACGATCTCTTTCGCGTTCTCGATCCCTATCTCTTCTTCTGCGTTCACGCTCATCATCCGATCGATCAGTGTCCTAATTTTGTTTAACAAAATAAAATAATATATTAATATGTACGTAATTTCTTTGCAGCAAAATTAAATTACCTCAACCTTCTGACTCCTTTCTCTTTCACGATCTCTTTTCCCTATCACGGTCACGATCTCTTTTCTTTTTCACGATCTTTATCCCTTTCTTTTTCTCGAGACTTAGACCTTCTACGTGATTTTTCCCGACTTCTTGAGCGCTCACGTCTTCCTCTGTTCAAACAAAAAGACAAGCCAAAATTAAGAGTTAACTTAAAATGTATCTTTTTGACATCACCTTTCCCTATCTCTCTCCCTTTCTCTATCCCATTCTCTTTCTCTGTCTTCTTTCATCATGGAACGATCATGCGGACCGTTAGGAGCCATCATTCTTGGAGGACCCATTGGCATATCATTGGCGGACCTCCGCCACCATGTCCCATTATTATACCTATTGGGGACCCATTCCCATGTTTGGAGGAGGCATACCACCCATTATAGGAGATTGTTGTGGGTGAGGATGACGCATTTGAGGTGGTGGAGCACCCATCTGCGGAGGTGGACCACCCATTGGTGTAGAGTAAGATTCCTGGCGGGGCTCCCTAACTGTTGAGGAGGCCCTGATTTGGCCCTGGTGTTAATTCTTTGATACCGTTTGGTGCCCAATTTACATTGTCATTGCCCCCATTGCGAATCTTGTGTTGGTTCATATCCATAATCAAAGGGCTCAGGCTCATGAAGAGAAGCTTCTTCTCCAGGTCCTTGTCCAATAAAATTAGGAGGCATTTGTCCAGGTCTTGAATATTCGCGACATTCAGCAGTCATAACTTGAATTGCATTTTCTTTTGTTCCAGGTTGAATAATTGGCCTTGGTCCTCTAGGCATTGATACAAATCTAGAAGGCATGGCTTGGTGAGCGCCCTGATGCATATTTGATGGTTGCATCATACCAGGAGGTGGCATTTGTATTTGATCTGCTAACGGTGTATTGGCATTGGCCTGATGGTAAAGTTCCTGCTGCGCACCGCTTAATATGCTATCTGATTGTTTTTCTAGCTGTGGATTAAGATTTTGAGTCAAACTTGCTAAGCCGATACCACTTTCAGCAACGGAAATCTTTTCTGACGTTCGCAATATGACCTCCAAGTTTCTTCATTAAACCCATAATTGAAATAATCTGTTATATCAGCACCTGGTTTGCGCCAAGGTTTATCTTCTAATGAATCTATGCTAAACTCATGCGCAGCTACACCATTAATTGAACCTACACCTTCAAAATCTTCTATTGAAAACTTCCCGGCTTGTGTAGACTTAGACTTTTCTTGACTACTTGCGCCAGCCAATAAATTTGAACGTTTGTTTATGTTATACGTACTGGGTGCAGCTTTGATGTCACCAATGACAACGTTAATATCATCATCAGACTCATCATCCTCGTCATCTTCTTCATCAGCAGAATGTTCTTCCTTGGTTCTGATTTCTGCTTTATCATCTGCATCCGTTGTATCCACTACAGTTGCTCCAGCTGTTGCTTCTTCATCCTCTTCCATCTCGTGAGCAGGATCTTCAAAGTCAACTAATTCATGACTTGGTGCAACATCTTCTTTTTCCCCCAAATTGTTTGCCCCATTACCTTGCGTAACAGTGGCCAGTGCTTCATTTTCTGTTTTCATCGGATCCTGCGAGTTCACTTTCTCAATGCCGGCGGAGTTATTGTCATCTTCGCCACCACGCTCTTCTTCATTTGTCGTAGAGTCTGGGTTAGAAGTCCCATACAGCCAACTATCTTCATTAGTATCATCCGCCATTATTGTCCGCAAAACGTTTGTTTTGCAATTTATGAACAATTATCCTGTATACCCGCAAAAGTGCACAGATAGTTTGAGAAAATGTGAAAGGTATTGTCAACAATAAGATATGTATATCATTTCACGTGAATAACATAAATATTCTAGCCAGTGTTTCCAGCTATAATTTTTTGCTCCAAGCAAGATTTGAAATTAAACACATTCCACACAGCAGCTACCGACTACAATCTGTAATTTGCACGCGTTTTTATGGTAGTTCTCATTTTGAAAAGCACGTATCTACACCGCATCTTGACTACCGTTGTAGCTGCCGTCAACTTAGATCTAACACCACAAATTAGTGATTTTAATTTCATTAAAAAGTTATGTAAATGATTGTTTTAGAGCAATATTTGTATGAATAAAGTTTATACTTGAATAATATATATGATTTCGTTAAAAAAAATTTTTAAAAGTGTGTTTTTAAGTGATTTTGATGATGGTAGCTGCTGCTTCCAAAATAATTATTTCGCGGCTACGTTGTCGTGTAGTCTGCTGTATCGAATGCTTATTGCTAAAACGGTGCTTAACACTGCAGTTACACGACCAAGTTTTGCTATTAAGATTTTTACATGTACTGCTTGTTAAAATTCACAAAAATTGATAGTTGTGGCGCAGGCTGCACTCAATTTCATATCAATATTGTATCAAGATAGCGTCACGAAGAAAACTAAAAATGTTAATCTCATTAAAATTATTAGAAATAAGAACTTCGTGGCTTCTGTATAATTGTATGAATCGAAGCACATCATTATATTTATTATTTTGATCACACCCATTATTTTTGTGTTTTAAAGTTATGTTTATCCCTTTTATTATTTATTTTGAAAAGGACAGCAAAAACGAAAATAGCAAAATATTAAGAAGATACGTCGTTTTCAAAATGACAGCTCCCATAAGAACGCGTGTAAATTATTTTTGACAAATTGTAGTCAGTAGCTGCTGTATCGAATGTGCTTAATGCTTTAGACTTGCAGCCATGCAACTAGTGGCATCTCTGCCATCAATAAATATAAATTGGCCGCTTCAAGTATCGCTTTCGCCCTATTGTGTGGAGTATTTCTGTATTTAGGTGTCGTGTTTGAGTTATTCTAGTGGCTAAGAAGTTCTTATATAAAGGCGCTCAATTATATTTCTACAATCACTAAGTTGGTACTCATTCTTTGGAAGTGATTGCTTTATACACGTTCGATATAAAATTTGTAAAATGGCCTGTTGGGAAGGAAAGAAGTACAAATTGGATAAAAGTGAAAATTTTGATGAATACATGAAGGAATTAGGTGAGTTTAATTTGCTCGATTATTTCCGCTTTACAAAAACTAAACATATGTGTTTACTTAAAAACATGGAATGAATGTAGTACATACATATGTATGTAGAAACAGAAAATGAGTATGCTGTAACTTGTAGTAAATTAAAATGAAACATTGACTTTTGGAAGTAAACTTATCAAATTTATGAACTACGTACTAAATGCAGAAAATCATACATACCATATGTACATACGTTGCATGGAGGTGAAAATTGTGAGACTACATACATACATATGTACTCATTTGAAAAAGTAGTACAGCACTGCCGTGACATTTAATACTGTTTGCAAGCTTGTCCAACTTATGGTTATTATTAATCTAGCAATAAAAATGCCCTTTAAATATTAAAATGCATGGTAGATGTGTTCCTAAAAAATAAAGAATGCAAACTACTAAACGTATATGTCCCACAACTTAAACCATTAAATTATGGCAAACATTAAGATGCCTACATATGTACATATATACATAGGTACTTAACATAAATATGAGATGTAGTGTAAAGAAATTTGCAGATGTCACGGAAACGTCATGCCACTCGTGACTTGCGAAAATATAGCATTAATGTTTAGCCCGATTCATATACTAACTTTAGGATTGTCGGTAATGAGAGTTTTTCGTTGTACATTTAGCACCTTCAATTTGTTTTACGTTAATTCTAAATTATTGATTGCTTTATGCAGGCTTAAAAAAATTTATAGAATATTTTAGAACTTACAAAGATTATGCAAATGAAAATTTGGATTTGCAGTAATCTAGAAGAAAAGATTATAGTTAGAAGTTAACAAAGCGTTCCATATTTTGAAAGCTACAATCGTACTTCTAGTATTTGTTGAAATTTGTTATTTAGACACGACCTGTTTGAAATAATATGCAATAATATGTGTGTGGCATTTAATAATAAATCTTTAAAGCAATATGTAAAACTCCGAGAAATAAAAACTATTGTAGCCGACAAATTACATATATGTACCTATGTATATAGTTTTGTTCTATTGGTAGTAGTGGTTAGCAGTTTTAAAACTAATAACAATTTGGTAAGAAATTCCTCAAACTATATTTTTAAAATTCACCTTTGGGGAATTAGCAATTCATATGCATATGTATGTACATACACGGTCAATACTAACAGAAAATGCTAGTTGGATGTACATAGATCATAAAATCATGGGTCTCATCTTCAACACAGTCCGAAACGATTTTAGATTATTTCGCATAGAAAAAAATACTTAAAGCCTAAAATTTTGCTCGATTTAAACAAAAATAATTGGATTGAAATTAATTTAAGTAAATAATTATTTATTTAAAAAATTTTATAAACATAATTATGTAAATAAAATGAAAAGAAGCAGAAACTAACAGCAGAGGTGTTCGTCCCAAAATAAATAATTAAAAATACTGGGCAACTGTCAAGATACAAAATAAAAGTAAGTTCTTCCAGACTAGGGCTGCTCTGACTGATTCCATAAAGTAGAAAATGTGGCACGTCTTACAATTCCTTACATTTTAATCAGCACCAACCTAATGTACATGCGTGTGTATGTATGTATACATATATACATACAATTGTTTGTTGCTTTTGCATTAGTTTAAAATTGCAATTACTCAGGCCTTATCGAAAATACTTACAAACTTTCGACTTTGCGGTCGGCTGAAGCATTTAATAATAAAATATAATTTAATCATTTGCAAAAATGAAAAAGTAAAGTACATACCTAATTAAATTGTGATAAGAGTTATATTAAGTCATTAAATCGAGTCTGTACGATAAGAATTCTTATCACATATCATTTGATCGGTTTTTTTTGTACTCTAAAGTTGTGTACATACCTACATATGGGTGTATGTATGTATATACTTATGTTTATGCATGTTTATTAGATTACATACATGAGTGTATGCAGTGCTCTAGAATGGAAAAAATACTCTGATTTACATTGCGATGTCATAGAACTAGACTACTCCCTGGAGTACTCACAGACTAGTTTCGAAATTGATCTTTTACATTACTGAATAGAGTGCATATATGTATATACATACATGCATACCACTTATAAAAGTACTCCAAAAATGTTTGAGTAATGCTAAATCGTTGAAAAAAACTTGAAAAA